>JAPYZE010003440.1:0-12938 GCA_030522805.1 Leptomastidea abnormis | reverse complement strand
AGTACTACTCATTGTAAGCACGTATTTTTGGCACGTTTGTTTGAGTGCTATGTATGTTTAATGTATCCTTATTATTTCAAATAAACGTTCTATATGAAAAAAAAAAAAAAAAATAAAACATTGGCTTTGTAATCTACAGATCGTGGGTTCAATTCTCGGCGTCTATCACAAATTATGATTGTATGAACTCTAGCCGAAATACATTTATATTTGAGTGTAAAAAAGGCTTTAAATAATTTTAAATAAAAATAACTGTCTTCTAAAGACAAACTAAAAAATAAGCAATTACGCAATATCACAAAACACTGGATGATTTCTAATTTCTAATCATAACCAGTATAGGTATATATAGTATATAGCAAATAACTGTACATGAAGCGCAAACAATCCAATGAGGATGGAGACCTCACTCGATTACAATCACTGGTACGTATCCAAATTATGGAGTAGCTGTAGGAATAGAAAAGGGAAGAGGAGGAGGAG
This sequence comes from Leptomastidea abnormis, assembly GCA_030522805.1. Taxonomy (NCBI): domain Eukaryota; kingdom Metazoa; phylum Arthropoda; class Insecta; order Hymenoptera; family Encyrtidae; genus Leptomastidea; species Leptomastidea abnormis. Next base: position 12,455 of record JAPYZE010003440.1, on the reverse strand, counting down.
GAGGAGGAGGAGGAGGAGGGGAGGGGGAGAATAGGCAAAAGAGAGAGAGGGGTATATATAGCAATCCACATGGAAAGGGTCAAGCGAAGCGCAACGAACGCGGCGTTACGCGCAGCTGCTACTTTCGGAAAGTCTATTTGACCGGGCTGATTTGCCGCGTCTCGCACCAACGATTTTGCGTATATATGCTCGGTCTCTCTTCTTTCTCTCTCTCACCCTCTCTCTCTCTCTCTCTCTCTCTCTCTCTCTCTCTCTCTCTCTCTCTTTCTATCTGTGTGTATGTGGCATTGGGTAATAGGCTGATATTGAAGGTATATACGTGTATACATGTATATAGAGGAGATCGAGGAGACTACTTTGCACGGAACAACGAATGAAAATCCCGGGAGTAGTGCAAGAATAAAACACACACACACACATACACACATCTACACGTATAGCAAGTTTAAAGATTATTATTGCCGGGAGGTTAAATTTATGATTTACGCTCGAGAAGAGCTTGGTCTTTACTGTACTTTTCCTTATGGGATAGACACTTTAGGGATTTTGGAAACGTCTGGAGCTTTCGATGACGCTTCATTAAGTTTGAGTTTTAAGGCGCTGGTGCTTTCTAATAATTTCAAGGAATGGATGGTCGATTTGTTGAAATATTATTTTTACGTAATAATTACATAAGAGAGTTGTATAGTTTTGCTTTAAATGTGATGTATATTTTTAGTTTTTTTTATTAAAATTTTGTAACTAGTAGCTATTTTGTAAGCATATAACTTAATTTTGTCGTCGGATACTATTTAATTTTTTAGTATGAGTCAGACGTGTTTTCATAACACTTTAATAAGAGGTAGCAAAATTTATAAGTCAATTGGAATAGCCTATATTTGTGTACAAGTAAAAAATAAGATTGATATTGTACATAGCCATTCTGCCAAGCTGAAATAAAATTATGAAATTTCAAAATTCCAGACAGAAAGCTCGTTACATTAAATATTTGCAAACTTTAAATTATTAGCACAATTTTTATTCAGACACTAAAAAAGGGTATCCAAGTAAAATAAAACAAGACAATTTTGTAATTTCCTTAAGATTAAAAAAGTCTTGTAACCTGAAAACTTAAAATAAAAATTAACCTCATCATTTTTATAAAACTCATTGCAACGGCACGTATACTTGAGAAAACTACCCACAATAGATTTCAGATACATCATATTTTTGTACATCGATAGGAATATTTTACAGAGTACAGCATAGTATCCACCGGTTTCCAATTAACACAAGACCCCTTTTGCTCGAAAAAAAAAGGAAGCTCACGCCCGCGTACTCTCTCACGCGCTCACGTGACTCTTTAATTAATTGCGGCCTTTCTAATTTGGCGCCATCCTGCCTGCACAACCACCACCACCACCACCTCTTTCGGCTTTCGCTGCCCGAGAATTTTCAATTACCGCTCGCGAAAGAGAGAGAGAGAGAGAGAGAGAGAGCAAGTGTAAAGCTCACTCTCTCTCTCTCTCTCTCTCCCTATATATGCTACTATCGCACTACTACTACAACTACTACTGCTTTTCACGTTTATCCTTCGGGAGCTTACATCCTACAGCTTGCTTCTTTTACCTTACGCGTAATTTGATGGAACGCGCGAGATTTACTATATATCAGACTCTTGATGCTGTAGGATGACGAAGTCCCATGACTGTCTCTTTCCTTGATGCTTGATTTACTATATGTTGGCTTCTTCTTCTTCTTCGTCTCCTTGAGATTCTTGCTTGATATCGTGCTGGAAAGTTGATTTTTTGGAATAAGTTATTTGAGATATTTTTTTTATAGTGGTTGGATTTTACTTTATTTATATTTAAAGTTATTTTGAGATGAATAACATTTATTTGGAACTTTGTATAACGAGTCGTAAAAGTATTATTATTTATTAATGGAATAAATAAATAATTCAATTTTATGTATTTATAGAATATAATGGATCGAGTAAATCCGTAATAGGATAATACCTTATGCCAAAATCGAAAAACAGAATTTATTTTGATGCTTATGCTACAAGGCTATCCTAAAAATTAAAAATGCAGACCTTTGCAAGTTTATATACGAAAGCTTTGCTTTTTATCCGAGTTTCAATTGTAGAATATAGAAAAATAGAAGAAGAAAAAAAAATTGTGGACAAGATTGAGTGACATATACAACGAAAGTAGATCGTCGACAATAAGGAAGTTACCGATAAAGCGGATGAGATTTAGTGGTACAGATCGCGGGTAACGACTGATTTCAGCATATTGGTTTGGTTTATTGCCAAAACTTTTTTCTATCCTTTTTTTGTTGCTTTTTTTGTTGTCCTTTACTTTTTCTTTCTTTTTTTTTTTTTTTATCATGTCGCTGACGTTGCTTCCTGTGTGTGTGCTTCGATGCATCTTTGGTTATTTCACTTATACGCTTAGAGACACTTTTACGTGAATTTCTTTGCAATCATACTATGTACTTTTCTTATTAAAAGTTTGGATTTGAAAAAACTAAAAACTATACTTTATTCATATATAAAATTAATTTTTCTTTTTTAAAAACAAAATGAAAAATATAAATATCATTTCATAGTTAGAATTCAAATATTATTTTTAAAATATTTAAAATAAAACAAGAAAAATAACTTTAATTACGACGATATTAAAATATGAAAAGAAAAGAAGAAAAAAAAACTAAATAGAAAGTAGAAGAACAAATCACTTTTGACAAAATTCTTAAAATTTTTCAAAACGCTGAGCTAAAAACAAACTTTCATACGGACTTTTCTAAAGGTATTCTTAAAGTTTCTCCTCGAAATGCTTTTCATGCAACTTACTTCTGGAAAATAGACCCTCTTTAGAAAACGACTCCCGACCTTTAAGTAAAACATTGAATACAGTTATATGTGGTTCAAGGTTTAACTTTGCTTTCAATTGACGAATGAGTTTAAAAAAATTTTTTTTTTCTTTTTTCATAATCTATTTGGGAGTAAATAGTTAGATTTTAAAATTATACAAATAGCTTAGAAAATTTATTAAATAATGATTACTCTGAATGCTTTAAAATTTAATTTTCTCTTAAAAGTATTTTTTTTATTAAATTCTTAGCATCACTATGCAAATGAAACCAGGATATTCCAAAAACTTAAAAAGAAAAAATTTGCCACATCATAATCTTTTGGACTAAAAACTTAAAACCCTTTGATACTTCAAAGCAACAAAAAAAAGAGTAGGTAAGAAATTTTCAAAGCATCAAATAAGACGAAAAATAAAAAACGGTAATGCAAAAACTAAGTAAATTTTCGTAAGAAGTCCCTGCTCAAAGGCGCGTCACGAATCAGCCTGATCAGCTATCGTCCAATCCCCTGTATTTGCTCTCAATCAAATCAGCCGAGTAGTCATACCAACCTCTCCTCTCGCACCAAGCTGATTACCATCGACTGCCTTGCCACAATCGACAAACTCTACTCCCATCCCCTTTCCCCTCCTCCTCCTCCCCGTCTAAACCTCACAACGAATGTCAGTAGTGCTTCCCTTCCCATTACCTACTAGGCGAGCTTTCATCTCCACGCGTTTCCGCGTCGCCAAAATCCAACTGACGGGGACATATATATATATTTTTTTTTTGCGGTACATTCAAGCCGCTTAAACGACCTTTACCACTCTACAAACCAGATCCCAATTTTCATCCAGCTCGAAAAACTTTTTTCGCATTTTCGTTCTTTTTTTCTCTTTTTTTTTTCATTTTTATTTTTTGGTCGAACAGGAGACGTAGGAAGAATTTTTGGGCGTGGTTGGGATGCACCGATGCGCCGCTAATGAAAACGCGCTAATGACTTCGTTGAGCGCTTTAACGAGGAAATGGCACGCGCATGTTACTCTCTCTCTCTCTCTCTCTCTCTTTCCCTCTCTCTGCTTCCTCTGTTACTGACGGCTCTTTACGCAAACTGCTCTTAGTTTTTATTATTATTATTTTCTATTTTTTGTTTTTTTTCTTACATGCCAACGAAAAATTGAAAACTCATCAGCTTGATCTTCAAAATTAATTGTGCGAGGATTTTAGTATATGTTTAAAATTTGAAAGATTAATATTATGTGATATAATTGAAGCTCATAGTTAATGTTATAATTTTGTATAACTATATTAATTTGTTTAACACAGTATACCTATATTTGCTAAGTCATTTTTGAAATTCTGTACAGTCCAATATAATTCTACGAATGATTAGTCGAAACATTAGTATAAAGATATTGAAAGTAATTTGGATGTATTCGTTACAAGGTTTAATTTGATTTACAAAGTATCATCGAATTGACAACGCTTGTATTAATTTAGAAATTTAGATAATGATTAAAAGCATCGAGTTGTCTTTAACAAGCTGCTACCAAAAAATAATTACTTTGGGAAATTCCCAAAACTAAATTAACACATCCAATTTTTCTACATAGCAAATATTTTATATATATCCTAGTCGGAATTCCCCAATAAAATTTGATTTGTCAATCTCTTTTTTTTCCCTACTCTATCACACCTGCTCGCTCATTCGTACCTCATACTTCTTATTTTATTTATGTCTTATTTAATTTCTCTACATGACAAAAAAAAAAAAAATTTAAAACCAAATACTACAACATAATCAATGACGCTTCATGATAAAGACAAGATTATTACAAGAAAAGCAACAACATAACAACAGACTCACACACATACTCGTAAAATCGTAAAAAAAGCTCTTTTTGTTCAGCCACGTGTATAAGCCGTCCAGCCGCAAGCATCGTTTCTTCAACAGAAACTTTCTTTACACACAGTACACAAGCAGAACACATACATACATACATACATACAAACACACACACACACACACACACACACACACACACACACACACACACACAGCAAGCCCCAACGGATTTTCTTTATTTTCCTTTGTAACATATACTAGCGAGCGCGTATCACAGGGGGGAATGTACACACGACGTCAAAGAGAGAGAAAAGCTTGCAAGTAATTTCTGTAATGAACGAGAGGCTCGTTGCGACTCGCCGATTTCTCGTAATGGAATTGTTTTCTTTTTTTCTTCTTTTCATTTTTTTCTTTCTTTCTTTATTATTATCATTATTATTTTCTCTTTATGTGTAGCAAGCGAACCATAGGTATAAATAGGAACATGAACGTTAAAGCTCTTGTTTGGAATGCTCGAGGAAAATTCGCACGGAAATAAAGGTTAATTATGGAACGTATTCGCTTACTCTCTCTTTTTGTTTTTTGCTCTTCTCTTTTTTTTTCTAGCAATGCATGTGCTGGAGCTCGAGATTTTTTTTTAAATTGCGTTGTAAAAAAAGCAGAGAGCGGAAAAGGGTTGCTCTTGCGTGACGTGATGGAGTAATTCGTATACGAGTAAAAGGTTTGAAAATTTAAATTATGTTTGTTTGCGACAATTTTGTAAAATCTACGGATTGATCTTGTAAAAATAAATGTCGTGAAAAAAAAAAGTTAATTGACCTAATGTGCTTTTTGTTTTTTTAAATGTTAAAAATAATTTTTTGTAAAATATTCGTGGAAGAAACAAATATTTAATGAAATTCTTGCCTTTGATAATAGACGTTTGATTACGTTAATAATTTATTCAGTATGTGTGTATGTGCTTTAAGTGAATGCACTGCATGGATGGTACGTTAAAATATTCAAAGCCTTTTGTGAAAATTATTTCTCTGAGGCGTATAAGTGATTTTCATCATGTGATTGTGTAATCACGTTTTAACCGACAAAAAAAAAATAAAAGAATTTTTATTTTTTTCAGAATAATGAGGACAGTTTTTATTTTTAAATTTTTCTTTTGGAATTTTAAAAAGTCATATATTTATTATAATGAGATCTATTTAGCGCATTATTAAACTAGCATAAAATTTTTAAATTTACTACAATAAACGCTATACTACATAACTAGAATACTACAATTATTTCATGAATACCTACATATATAACGTTTTTTTTAAATTTCACTCATGCGAGTAACCTCAAAAAAAAATTCACATACTACATTAACCTTTAACCCTTGACCCTTTTTAAAAAAGAAAAAAAAATGTTAAATTTACAATTAATTAAAAAAAAAAAAATCCGATTTATTTCTATTTTTAATTATCAGCAGAGAAAAAAAAATAGTGCTGGTACAGCTGAAAATCACGTGATTACATCGATATCAAAAGAGGGGGAAAGGAAAGTAGAGTATAGGAAAACCTATAGCAATTGCGCGTAAAGCTAAAAAAAAAATAAAACGAAGAGGGACTATAATTGCACGTTGTCTAGCTCGTTCGTCAGGATTTCTTTAGAGAAAGAGAGGTCCCTTGGCATATACTGGCAAAAGAGAGAGAGAGAGAGAGAGAGAGAGAGAGAGAGAGAGAGAGAGAGAGAAAGCGATCGTTAGCAGGTGCGAGCGACCGCGTAACGAGCTGTAATCGGTGACCCGAGAATCAGCTTATTGGCGATCGCTTTCTATACTCCGCTCCTTTATTCTCACGCCTATATGCACTACCTACGATATAATTTGCTGCTTCTGTTTTTTGTATTTTATTTTTTTCTTATTTTTCAAAAGACTCTTGAGAGCAAGCTGTGTTTAATATGTGTGTGTATGGCTTATTTTTATTCGCAGAGTCCGGGGCACTAATGTATATATGGTAAAGTAACGCCCTGCTGGGCTGTGACGCTACTTTTTGATCGCTAAAACTGTTGTGATTTTCACGAACTTATGGTGAGAGACGAAAGTTTAAGTTTAGGTAAGGTAAGGAAAGTTTTGGCATAAATTGCTGACTCTTGTGAGTGTATACCTATATATGACGTAATATTTTACTTGGCATACACGTATGTATATGTACAGGGTCTGTACTTGGCTTCTGCAGTGACTTTATTAATATCATTGATATTATGCATCTATGCTTTAGATGAAAGAACAGAATAGAAAAGAAAATAGATGAATATGAGGGAATAAAATATGATGGAATCTAGAAAAAGTAAAAATTTATAGGGAATCAATAAAAAAAAATCTGACGCAGATTAAAAGTTAAAATAAAATGTGTGTCAAGATCGTTTTTATTATATAATAAAGTTTAAAGATACCTTGCGAACTATTTATCAATCCTGTATATTTTTCGTCTCTTATCTCCAGCAAAAATTTTCATATTTTTTTTTAATGAAGCTAAAAAATCGTAAATAGTATGGAATAAATAAAAATACAATCCATGCAACAACTGTCAATTTAAAACTATATTAATCTTAATAAGCCTTTTCAACACTGTTGAGTGCATTTCAGCTTGTGTAAAATCTTGGGCAATAGATAAGTCAGTAGATACTATGAATCGAACCTACGACTTGTAGATTACGAAACCAGCGTTCTGATATGACTAAACTATTCCAGATCTCAATAGATGTACAAATATATGCGAGTCATATAATTACTTCAAAAGTACAACAAATAAGTTTACTACATTAAAGTTTAATTAATTAAGAATATTTCTCTCTCTCTCTTTTCTCTCTCATTCTATTTCTTTCTTTCTTTATTTCTTTTTTTCTTTCTTTGTAATATCGATGAATACAAAGCAACGACTTTACATTTGTTATCAAACAAATAACTCAAACAATAATTTTCTTAACACTATATTATTTACATTAAATAAAACTACTTTAATTACAAATAAAAAAAAATAAATAAATAAATGAACTAATGAATACATTTATTATGAGTAGGTATACCGATTAAGAAATAAGACTCTCAACCAGCAAAGCTTCAAAAGAGAACAAACGACACTCAAATCTTCTTAGCCATAGTCCAATGGGTCGATTTTGAGTCAAGAGAACCAAGAGAGACAGACGACTAGCACACACATTCACAGAGTGGGGTCAGACAACGAGCATCATCAAATCGCAGAGCCTGCTGGTCACGAGAATCTTGAGATAGAGGAGTGTATGTCTGTGTGTGTGACTCGAAAACTCGAGCTCACCTATAGTCTAGATCTCCTTTCAAATACCAAACTTGGCCTCTTTGCTATCCAAGTCTTCCTCCCTCCTTCTCTCTCTCTCTCTCTCTCTCTCTCTCTTTCTCTCTAAGTGTCGAGTAACAATGACACTCGTATTCTCCTGACTAGTCTTTCTCGGTCTCATTGCTTCTCATCCCACCCCTCACCCCCCCTTTTCCTTTGCTAACATTGGAATGTCTTCTGTAGAGGTTTTGTCTTGTTGTTAACGAGGATGCATAAATTGTGGAGTATCATTAATTTAATAATTTAATTATTTTTTTATTTTTAATTTATAATTGTACTATATTTAGCTTGGAAATTAAAAAAAAAAATAAATAATAATTCAAAGTTTGATTCGAACGAATTTATGTTGATTTTCATAAACCAGTAAGTAGTGTCAGATGCATTTGCGTCGGAACATAAATTCGTTAGAGTTTAAACAGATTGCAGGAAAAAAATATTTTTATTTTTCCTCCCTTTCTCTCTCGCTCTAAAACGATCAACTACCGTTTATAACATAACATATGTAATTTACGAATGGCGCACTTAAATGATAAATAATTAACGTGACGATGCCCATCGCATACGCATTAGCAAACGTAAATTCGTCATTTCGTATATATTAAATCCATTAGACAAGTTTACGCATACACACACATTTGAAAAGCAAGATAAATCGATATAGAAAAGCAAAATCAGCAACGATATCAATAATAACAGATGAATTATTCGTCAAACCAATTCTGCCCAACTTTAAAAACAAAAAAACACAGTTTGGACTGTTATAACCATATATAACTACTATCGATCATAATATCAACTCTCGCGGAGACGACGACGACGACGACGACGACATTATCCCAGCATATCTGAGTTAACGCTACACTTCTACGTTTTCCACGCTTATATAGTAGATCCACAGAGTAAAGTTATGTGCAAACCAGTCCGATTTGGTTTTCGAGCAGTTAACAGTTGTGCGAGATACGACTCTCTCTCTCTCTCGCTGCGCTTTGTTTAATGGCCCGAAGACGCGAGTGAATTGAACCTGTTGCTGCTATTGCTGCTACTACTGCGTTGGAACCACTGGTAGACGATAATACCTCCTCTTCCCTTACCCCCTTGTACCAAAGCGAGTGGTTTTAACTCGCCCCCCCCCCCTCTCTCTCTCTCTTTCTATGTACACAATGTAGTATTACTTCGCTGATCGGTCGTACTTGGACTTATAGATCTGCCGTAACTGACCTATTGATAAATCAAAAGGTGATTTATGATTGGTAAGGTTTTTGGCTTATTTTATAAATTTAAAATTTTGGTTTTATTTGCTTTTGATAGTACATGTATACGTTTTTAGTTCTTCTATTTATTAATAAAATTCTAGTAGGTTTTGATATTTATAGGAGTCGTTTTTAGTATAAATTTTAGTATCTCACTTTATGTGCTGAAGGATTGTCGTTTGACATAGTATGTTCATTAAAATTTTATTACTTTGTAGAAAGATATTTTAATTTTAATTTTGAATATAAATGAATTGGAATTTTGAAATAAAGTAAAATTGATGGAAATAGTTGATACAAAAAAATTATTTTAAAAAATAGATTTTATCTGAATTATTCATTTGACTGTACAAAATAATTCAATTTTTAAAATATTTAAGACGGTTTAATTTTATTTTTAAGGTTGAAAATTATTAATCTTTATTTATTTTGATAACTGAACCAATAAGTGATTAAAAATTAATTAATATCCAAAAATAATTAATACAACATCAATCGTACAATTGAAATATTAACAAAATACAATCAATCACATGAAAAAAAAAAAAAATTAAAAAAAGTATAAACAAAAGTGCTTAATTCCGTAGTCTCATTAAAAGGAATAATTAATTCATGTCACTCTAGCATCTAATCAAAGCCATAAAAATTCGGATATCACTTTAAATTGAAATTAATCCACCTCGAACGAGCGATCAGTCAGAAGAAATTACCACTGTCCCCCTTTACTTCTCTTCTCTTACCCTTCACCCCTTCAAATAATCCATCCAAGGTGAACGTGAACGTCGATAAAAAATTGAAGTCTTCCTCTTTCTCGGCCCTATTTCTAAGCTTGTCCTCCTCACTCTCTCTCTCTCTCTCTCTCTCTCTCTTTCTCTCTCCCTCTCTATAGCCGTTTTCTCTACGGGCAGCTTATCTCATGCAGCCTAGTTAAGAGGCAGGGCCGCTTCGATAGCTCCAGAGGCTTGCTTCCACCTCGATCTTCATCAAGCCCTCTTACGACGATGAAGACGAGAGAGTAGAGAAAAAGAGAGAGAGAGGCATATATCTATCTTGACTTTCACGAGAAGCTTCGATATCGGAAGAAAGTCTACTGGAACGCGTTATCGGCCCAGCATACTATACTTATATACTCCTTGGGCTTTTTTACGCTTATATGTATGCATGTGTATGTGTGATGTGTATACACCGAAGGGGAAAGTCGATAGTATACGCTCTACCTACTCTCTCTCTCTTTCTCTCTCTCTCTCTCTGCTCTATTCTGCACGTGGTAAGAGGGTCAAGTTGTGAGGAGTCGATGTCTCGAGACGATTTCCTGAAGGTCGAGGGCTTTTTATATCTGTGTAGGGAGATGTACTTGACTGGATGAGGTTGTTAATTTTAATTAATTATTAAGTGGTTTGATGCTGCAATGATTCTTGATTTCAAGACTATTTTTATAAATTTTTTATATATGATGGACTGGATTATACGTATTGGGTTCTCAATTTTATTTGTGTTCTCTTATTATTCTGAAATAGTTGTCCGATAGTTTTAGTGAAATTAAAATCTTATTGAACAATAGAGTAAATTATGTATTTTATTTGTTTTAATTAACAAAGCTTTTAAATTAATTGTACAGGATGTATTATAAATTACTAAATCAATAAAAATGAAAACATTGATTGTTACATTTTTCATATATTGTTTGATAAGTGTTAAAAAAAAAAAATCTTTTATTTTTTTTTCTTTTATTGTATGCACTTTATAAATATAAATTTATTTACTCATGTGCATGATGTATTACATGTTTATCTGCTCTACTTTTACGAGCGTTAATGGTTATTATGTTCGACTCTCGTGTAATTTCAATTTGTACTGCATCAATGAGTTTCGATATTTATCAATATTTATTAATTATCTTTGCTTGTGTATAATAATAAAGTACAACGTGTAAAATAATTAGTTGATTAAAGTATACTTCACGACTGATATAATTAATTACTTAAATTTTTACACATGTTTGGATCGTCATACGTTGATATCGATCATTTACTTTTCTACATGAAATAGGTATATCGTAACAATTTTCTTTTTTTAAGCTTATTGAGTTTGTAATTTATAAAATCAATACTTCACTGCACATGTTCAACTACATTTGATACACAATCTTTACAAAGTTGTTTCATAATTTAAGATCTAACAAAAATTGCAAAAAAATGTTTCATATGCCAACAAATCAAGACGAAGAGAAAAAAAAATACTCATTTTTCCAGAACCTAAATAAAACACGCTCAATAAAAAAGAAAGAAAGAAATGAAGAAAAAAATCTAAAAAAGTTTAATTTCATAATGGACACGCGCATGGCACGCGGTAGCGGCGGCGGGTATTGCGCTTGGAAACACATAGCCACAAAGCATATAGGTCAAACTTTTCAACTAGAAATTCTATTTGATTTATACTAAAAGTAAACCCTAACAATTACTTCCAATCTACTACTCGTTCACTTCGTATCGAATTCTTGTTTTTTTTTTGCTTTCTTCCTTTTTTCAAAAGCCACTTTTCAATCTCAACGTCATTTATTTTTCTCTCTCTCTATACCTTCATTTCCATCAAGCTTACTTTTTTTTTTAAATCAAGCAGATTTTCACAAGCTAGATGATCTCAAAATGAACACACATATCTAACACGAGGATAAAAAGATCAGACATTTAAATTGTTCCTATTTACATACGCATTTAAATCTCATTTCTTATTCTCTAATTTCAAGCTTCAAAAGGTAATATACATCTAAATTTTCCAAATTAACTCTTCGTCGTTCAACTTGCTTTTCATTATACCAGTCTCACGTTCAAATTTCTCCTGACCCCGAAAATTTCATCGCTATCTCATGTTACAACATATAGTTCCAAGCTATCTGCTTTAATAATTCCACGCATCCTTTGCGCTTTATTGAACAATCTAAATTCCAGACCAAAAATCTGATACAGCTAAAATAAAAAAATAAAAAAAATTATAATAAAAAATACATTCTCATATAATACGCTAAGTTTCGTTAAACTCACCAGCAGGCAGTCGTGTAGGTAGCTGCATTTTTCCTTTCTTTTTTTTTTCTCTAAACGTTCGCTCATTAGCGGACCTCGTTACGCGACTGAGCCGCACCAAGATGAGCAGCAGAGCTTTGTTGTTTATAAGTAT
>JAPYZE010003439.1:0-24957 GCA_030522805.1 Leptomastidea abnormis | reverse complement strand
TTTTAAATCATTTGAGGGAATACCATCGAATGACACTTATAATTTGTCGTGGAAAAATATCCTAGGTTTAGTTTTTACACGAAATATCCCAGCTTGCCGCGTTGAGCGGAAAAGAAGCCTGTCTAGCCGCGTTGAGTCGAAAAGAAGCCTATCTAGCCACGCTGAGTGGAAAAGTAGCCTCTCTATTAAAAAATAATATTATTTTCGCAGCAATCAAACAAACTCTTATCAAGAGCTGGCTCACGCGGCAAGCTAGGCTAGCGTTCGTATAACGTTTTAAGCCTAGGATGATCTTCGTACGATGCGTCGGTATGTCAAACCAGTTTTGTCCCAAGTGTATACGCTATTTTTTTCTCGACCAATAAATTAAAAAAAAAAAAAATTTTTTTTAAAAAAAAAATTTCTAAATTTTAAATTATAAATTACTAGAATAGTTTCGATTCATCTTTTCTATGAAAAAATTAATTAGAAAAATTAATTAGAAAAATAAAATGTTGCAGGGCGTAATAAGCTATTTTAGTGCCTTTTTTTAGGTCAAAAATAAGGCCATTATTTACCAAACGAGAAAAAAAAATTTTAGCACAATTCGTCCAAAAGTGGAATTTTTGACCTGCTGCCTTTTGATAATATCTTGGTAATCTGTGTTATTTTTTATTTTTACGCTCTTAGGATGCAATATATTAATTATTTTCTTATAAAATGCAGTACTAATTATCAACGATTTTAAAAACAAATAGGTAGTAGACTTAATTACGTCTTTTTTTTACTTAATTTTTATACAATAAATTCAATACTTTCTTATTTTATTTGCTTCAAGTTTATCTTCGCAATTTTAATCATAAATACAGTAAACACGTCGTAAGTATTTTACAATCAAAAAACACGCGTCATGTATATTATTTGTATTTAAATAAAAAAAAAAAAAATAAAAAATATAGCAGCATAGAAAAATTATGATATTACTCAGCTGGTCGACAATGTTTCAAAAGATCACAAAATATTAGTATTATAGGTATACGCTATTGCACTTGAACGACTAGCAATCACAACGATTTATAACCTGTGTATCAACTTTCACTTGCATCATGAAAATTCCAATTCACGATCCCACCTATATTAGCCATATCATTTTTACGTTCCAAAAAAAGCATCTAGGTGTATCAACATATAGAACTCACAAAATTATCTCATCCTCAATGGAGCGACGCACAGTACACTTCTCTGGGAGAAGTTCGAGTCCGGACTACAGTCGTTTAGCGAGCCGAAACTTAACAGTTCATGTTTATGATTTTACGTTTCCTCATAAACCGAAATTGTCCGTCGCGTCCGATACCTATGCCTTTCCGTCGCCTATTATGATCCTCAAGTGTGTCGTCGTCGTCGTCGTCGTCGTCGTCGGCAAGTGGTGTATAGATGCACCGGTCATCGCCACTACCACCACCACCACCATTATCCTTCTCAAGTCTAAGGTCCAAAAGCTATCGTTACCCAAACATGTGTAAGCTTGGAATCTAGATCCGACGAGTAGGTGATGCGCCTAAATCTAAAACACCTAACTTTGAGATATAGGTACCTATGTCTCTATGAATTTTCAAATCTTCATTTCTACGGATCAACTTGAAAGGAGATTTTCATGGGGGGTTAGTACAAATTATAAAGGTATATAATACTTATTTGTTGTATCATAACATTTTTATTAATGAATTAAAAATTATTATTTACTTGTCTTTTTTTTTATTTTGTAATGAAATATTATATTGATGATCTGTTATTTATAAGTTAAATTTACAAGTGAAGTAAAAAAAAAATTAACAATGATAATAAAATGTTTTTTGTAAGAGCAGATTTATTACCATTTAAAGTCATTAACTGATATTTATAATATTTAACAATGAATAATCTATCTTCTTTAATTATTGCATAAAAAAAGAATCAAATTTTTTTTCTTCTAAAAACAAAAAAAAAAAATGCAGTGAAAAATTTAAGTTATTTTAGCATCTTTATTCTAGGATTTGTGATCGTTTTCTTCATAAAATACAGTAAAATACAAAATTGTTAATAAAAAAAATCTGGAAAAATTAATGTATCATTTGTAAGAATCCTATTTTAAAGCACAATATTTTTTTTTTTAACCAAATTAACCAAATTTCATTTTATTTTTTGATAATAGGTATAAAGCTCAACATAAAAAAATACGTTTTTTTAAAAATTCGTTGCAAGGGTAAAAATTATAAAAAAATAACTTTAAAGTACGTTTTTAAAGGCAAAGAGATAAATTTTGAGAAAAAAAAATATTAACTTTAACAGAATTAAAGCTAATACCCTACTAAATTGTTTGAAAAATTGATATTTTAACAAGTAAAACATATACGTGGGTATTGGCGTTACGAAGTTGATTGTAATATGACGTCTGCGACCACCTTGCATATCACATAAAGAAATTAGTACAGAAGCCTTATGGGAAGTCTTAAATTTCGATTAAATTTATAAATAATCGGTAAATATATGTTGTAAATATAGCTATGTTTAAGTTACAAATAATAATTCGCATTGGTTTAATTAATTCAAGTTAAAATGTAAAGAAATAGAGATAAAATAAGTGCGTTTTTCTTTATGCAGGGTGTATTGTCTTAGGTGTTACAACGTCATAAAAGGTCGTATAACTAACTTCGTGGCGCCAATAAATATAATGGCGAAAATAAAACAAAATTTTTAAACGACCACAACATTTCAAAAACTTTGATTCTTGCTAAAAACTAGATTATTATTTATTATTTATAATTTTTTTTTTTTAATATTTATAATATTTCTATCAAGAATTTCATAACTAAACAAACTATAGAATTTTTTGTTTATTTTTGCTAAGGTTGTCTAAGCATGAAAGGGGGTCGAAAATGATCTCATCCTGATTTTTATGGCCTGGCATTCAAACAAAAAAATCGGTCGGATCCATGTTGTTTAAATATCGTTTAGTACTATTGCGATAACTCTATAGATAAGCACGCGCCTGTGCAATATATAGATTAAGGATTAAAATCAAAAGCAAGTTCGAAATTTCTTAAAAATTTCTTTAAAATTGAAATTCACTAGACACGATATATTCACGCCATGATGCCGTGATACAGTATACAGACGCAGTGCTCGCGCAGGCAGCCAGTCAAACGCAGGCAAACGAGAAGAAGCCAGTGGATGTGGATGTACAAGACTCAAGAAGCTCAACTGCTCCCATAAAACCCTTGCGTTATATTCCGACGCTGAGGTGTGCGCGAGCCCATATAATACGTGAAAGGAGGGGAGGGGGAGGGGGATGAGCGCAGTTTTAACCATATACACTAAACGTTGTGCTACAGCAACGGCAGCTTGGTCATGTGTAATTTTCTCGTGTAACCAAGATGAGAATAAATTCCCGGGGAGAGCGGTATTATATCCACCCGACAATTCTTTTCCTTCCCTTTTCTTTTTTTTTTTTTTTTCTACTCGTGGAATTCTCCCTTTTTCGCGATAATAATATTCGCGCCGTCGGCCAAAGAAAAGAACTAAAGGTAAAAGAGGTAAAGAAGGAGTAGGAGGAGGAGGAGGAGGGTATATATATTGCGTACGTTTTTATGAAGGCAAATTACAAAGCTGCGCACACCGGGAGTAGTTCTGCTGTTGCTGTTGCTGCCGCCTCCTGCCAACGCCGACGCTTCGGAGGTGCTTCAGCAGATTGGCGACTCTTTTTCAATTTCACGGCCGAGACGACGCATATATATAGCTATATATACACACACGCACATCCACACACGCTTACATTTAATACATATTTATAATATACAGATATATATGTATGGTGTATACCCACCAAACCCACCTACCTACTGTAATACTGCAGCGTTTTGCAGAGCTGCTGCTGCTGCTGTGTTGCTCTCTTTTTTATACTTTTTTATGCGACCGCACGAGGAAAGATATATTGGCGATTGAGATTTATTGCTTGAAAGTCTCGAGAATAATGAATAGCTGTGTAGTTTTTATGGGTTACTTTTCTTTTTTTTTTCTTTTTTTAAGGGGTTAAATTCAAATTGAAATTTTTTGATAAAATAAAAATCCAAAAAGATATACGGATACAAAAATGTTACAAGAGATTATATGGTATTAAAATTTATTTATAAATTTATAAAGTTTGTCAATTAAAATAATCAAGTGTATAATGTGTATGTAAATTATTATTATGGACATAGAAATTTTCTTGTATACACACGTTATATCATTATGATTTGTTGTTATGGTGAATTGATACCGAATGGGTATAATAAGGCGTTTTGATTGGCTGTTGGACGTTTATAGTGGACGCGGATGACGCGGTTTATATAATATAAAGTCGAATGATTATAGAAAGAGTGAAAGAGAGAATGTGTATACACTTCAGTCAAAGTATATAGTTTCAGTCTAGAAGAAGAAAAACGGGGATGTAGAGTAAATATGTATAAAAATTTAATGAGTACCACACAATTATTGCGATCGTTAAATGATTTCACGCCCACTTAAATAAGGAAATCACTGTGTCAAATGTGAACTAAACGAAAAAAAGACGAGGAAATTTTCAATTGAGATAAAATTAAATCTGAATTCCGGGTATAAGCACGCGTTGTTATTATGTACCTCAACAAACAGCTGCAACAAGTAAACATATAGCTAAAATGCCCTGGAAATTCTCTCATAAATATAAAAAAGAAAATTCTCTTAATAATCATCATCGCCACATAGTTGCAAATGCGTCCTCTTATATTCGTAGTACAATATCAAAAAACGCAGTTATATTTTTCTCCCTTAACGATAATTTAACCGGCATTCATATACGCACACTTTTAGCTTCAAAAGTAAACTCATCGAGGGTAATTGACACAGTAGTTTAATTAAGTTACATAGCAATAAAGCCAGATATGCCTATATATAGGCATAATACATCCAAATGCCGACGTTTTTTTTTCTTCGGCAAGAATCTCCACCTGTACCTGAGCGGCACATTTGGCTGAGCCTAGATACTTTCAGTTGTAGATATCTACCAATATTTGCATAAGTATATACCTACATAAGACATATTCTAACAGTCATTTCTAAACTATATTCATAGCGTTTAGCTTGAAAAATGTAAAAAGGTATAGGTATAGGTGTATTTGTACGCAAGGCTCTACTGAAACAAAATATGAATGGATCATAAAAATGGTTATCTGCGCGTTCTCTGCTTTTTTTCTTTCTTTCGCGCTCGAGTTACGTTCGTTTATATGTTCCTCGCAATTTCCCACAGGACTCGCAATTCTATATGTATCTATTCTACTATTCACTATAAGTTTAGAGCCAACCCGCGGACAGCTCCGAGGATACGTACGAGCGTTTTTTTTTCTTTGTTAATTTTTACTTCTGTTTACGTCTGCTTGCCCTGATTGCTACACACGTTCTTCCGTCGTTGTCTTCGATCACGATGTACTTCAAAAATACATTTAAGTGATAAGTTATACAAAATTTAGGAGTGAACTTTATCAATTGACTTTATACTTCATTTGATTTTTTTGATAAGTTTGCGAGAAAATCATTGTAACTGCTATACAAAGAAAAAGTAAAAATATTATATAATCCAGACATCTTCTACAACATGACCGCATATCCCAATTTTTTTGCTTCCTCCAATAGAAATAAATAAAAATGAAAAAAAAAGAAAAAAAGGAAGAGAAAAGCCAGAAAACATTAAAATTTACTCGGTGGCGTAGGTACGCAGTTTCCGGCTACTGCTGCAGGATTACTATCCACCCTCGCGCATCCAGCGGGTCGATGTTACGTATTTCCAGGGGTCCCGTACATATACTAGCCTCCTCCTTCTCCTCCTCACTCCCATCACCACCACCTTCCATATCTATTCAGCAGCAGCAGCAGCAACCATCCCCAGAGTACTGGAAATTCTGCAAAAGCCAGGGGCGCTACTTTCCACCCGCACACTCGCGTAGCTTTCTGTATACACCGAGCGAGAGGGAGAAAGAGAGCGCGAGACAGGGGCAAGGAACGGAGCTTTCCGACTGGTCCACACAACGACGCGCTCAGCTCAGAGTGGTGGTGGTGGTGGTGATGGTGGTGGGATCAGCCCGGATATACGTGTGAAAATGGTATTACTAGTGGTGGTGATGCTGGTAGTGATGGTGCTGGTATAGGGCAGCTAAGCGGTGGTACGAAGCGAGAGAGAAAGAGAGAGAGAGAGAGAGAGAGAGAGAGAGAGAGAGAGAGAGAGCGCAACCAGAGAAGGAAGATCCTGCGACTGACACGACGCGAGGAGGGGAAATACAGGCCATTTCTTGCCGGTATACATACGTATATGTATATAGCTATATAGCTATATGGTATACAGGAACAGGGAATGGGTGGATTGCCAAGCTGCATGCCGGGGCATAAATAACGCACGTCAAACGCCCCTCCTTTTCTCTCCTCTTCTGCCCTCCTCCCTCCCTCTCTCTCTTTTTTTCTCGCGGATCTGCTATACACAGCCTTTCTCTCTCTCTCTCTCTCTCTCTCTCTCTCTCTGTCCTTCCCTAGTGGGGGATGCCAGAGCTCCGGGACTCCAGAGCTCTCGCGCTCGGCTTCCGCAGTCACACTACCATGCGGTGTTGCTTCCTCGCTCCTGCGCGCCATTATTTCAGCGACTGATATATAGGTACCTTATACCTATAGGTATATACTTACCACTTTAGATTTTCCTCGATTATATATTTATAAGGATCGCTTTTTATTTTCTACAGGTTTTTAACGAAATATGTAAGCTTATATAATAAGCTATATCATGTTAATTTTTTCTTTAAAACTGCCTGCTTTTTCAGATTTTATCTCATTTTATTTCTTGGTTTCTCCTTCTTCTAAAGAAAAATTTTTTTTTTGTTTAAAAACTGTCAAATATTTATATAAATTGGTAATTTGACGTCTTCAAGACTTTTTTTTTTCAATATTAATTTTATTATGTAAATAAATTTTTGTCATTAAATAATAATGACATAATAAATGTTAGAACAGACTATACTTGTACTGGCATACTTATGCTATACCACTCCTCCATACCCAAAATTTTTATTTGGGTTCGATAAATTTAATGAAATTAATACATTATTGATAAATTTTATTAAAAAACCTATTCCAGAACAATTTTGTAATTTTTAAAAAAATATTATATACGAGTAAAAAAAATTAACGTATATTAACAGAAAAAAATAAGATGAGTAAATTTAGCCTGGTGACACAATAGATAAAGCTATTAATTATAGATTAAGATGATATGGATTTGATTTCCAGTGTTCACTGCTTTGGCTTCTGAACTTTGATAAAAAAAAATTCCTCTCATATACTTTCTAAAATGAGCATTCACGTTCGTTTAAAATAAATAAATTTGACATAATAGATATTATGTGATATCTTTTAAAGCAACCAGGACCTTTTTTTTACGTCAATCATTTTTAACATACCTATATTGTTCTTTCATTAATTTGACTGACAAAGTTATAGATTTAAAAAGGATAAAATTGATATACTACTTTTGTCATAAAAAATTTAACGTTTTTCCCACACCATTATGAAATTAATCAATTAAGCTAATGTCAATATCATCATCATTACTGTGGTCATTGTTACATATTATGAAAAGAGAGTACCTATAAATAAAAAAAGTTCAAACACACAGTAAATTTCTTAAAGATGAGCAATAACAGACACAATATAACGTTGCGCCCATTAACGACAAGCCCCCATTAACGAAAATAAATAAACATCACCAAGCGTGAATATAATCAAACAAAAACTGCTCTCAGTTTTATCGTTCCTCCTCTCGAGTACATATATATAACCTCATTAAGCGACCAAATAACGCACGTGTTTATACATCCGCAGTCGCACTTTGTGAAAAATTACGTCAACCCAATTGACAGAGTAATAATCATCAAATTTATCGCTTAACGTTATAGTCGAAGAGTAGGTATATACAACATATTAGCCGAATACTCTCTCTCTCTCTCTCTCTCTTTCTCTCTCCTCGACAAAGCAAAATAAGCAAAAGAAAAGACGTATAAGTATGTATACACCTACTATCTATGCAGTTTGGTAAAGCTGTAACCCTCAATATTACATTTCAAAGGTGGAGTATAGAAGAAGAAGAAGAAGGAATGAAAAGCTCGTGTATGTAGAAGGGGGAGTTTAGTATGTAGCTTGCCATTTTTTTACTATAGTATTTTTTTTATATATAGGGGAGAGCGGGGCTGAACTGTACGGGGGTTGAACTGGTCAACGCGATTTTTTTTATGTTAATCAGTTTAATTTGTTTATTAAACATAGTAGACCTAATTGTGTTATTATCTACGAGTTTTCGCACTAGAAATTAAAGGATTGCTTTGCAAAACAAAATTTCGAAAAAATCGATTTTTCGACTTTTTTCGCTAACTTTTTGCCTTGCAAAAGCAACGATAACTTTTTTCAGCTAATGTCCAGCAATCCGAAAATTGGCCAGTTCTTTAGTAGTGGCGTTAATTATATTGTCCTTTTTTCCCGGATCGATATATAAACTCTGGTCATTTTTACGTTACTTTCAATTTTCAACTACTCCTCGGGCTGAACTGTACAATTCCTTGGGGCTAAACTATACGCTACCCTTACACAACGTTCAAGTAAATTTTGGGTCAAAATAAGCATTTTGAGGCGAAAAAGTGGTCTCGTAGATGTAGTAGACACCATACATGTAACTACTTGACCCACAGTTATAAGTGTACGGCTATAACAAAATTAATGAAAATAATGCAATAATTGCACGATTAATAGACAGGCGAAAAGCGGGGTAATTTTTAATTAATTTTTGCAATTTTTTTTTTTGCTCTCTAATAAATGAAAAATTTTTTTCTTATCGTGGATCTTAAACTTAATACTTTTGAAAAGCCTCTAAATTTTTTTCAGGCAAAAAAATCAAAATTTGCGACTTTTGTAGTATTTCGTACAGTGTAGCCCCATGATATTTTTATATTGCGAAAAAAGGTGACTTCAATGATTTTTAATATTTTGCCTTAAAAAAATTGAGGGGCTTTCTGAAATCTCAAGTTTCAAGTCTGTATTTTTTGACAATGTATTTCTTTAATTTAGTAAGAGAAAAAAATGGCTGAAAAAAACGTACAGTTCAGCCCCGCTCTCCTTTATACATACATACACACACGCGTGCGCGCGCGCGTATATAAGAGCAATTAAGGTGGTAAAAAGAAAATCTCGTAACCCGCAGCTTCTTTTTCTTTCTCTTCACCTTGTCTGTCGCGTACCTATTTCCACTTCATCTCTCATCCTCCTCCTCCTCCGCTTCCTTAACATTTTACCCGTCAGTAAGCAGAACTGATATCTCTAGTTTCTAGATCCATATAATCCGCAGCCCAAGATACATCATACATCTCAAGTCCGTCGGCAACTGCGGCAGTGAGGCTCAGCAGCAGAAGCAGCAGTAATCTTACACTCTCTTCCTCAATTATTTTTTCTGCTATGGCGAGGAGAAGTAAAGTAAATCCTCAAGCACCAATGCTGATATATGGTATAGAAAAGAAAAACAGTAGAATAAAAAGGAGGATGATGAGGAGGAGGCGCAGGAAGAAGTAGAGGTACACACAAGCGTTGATTATACCGATTTTGCTTGCTGCTACCAATTTCAGGCCAATGCGCGCTTTCTCTCTCTCTCTCTCTCTCCCTCGCTATACTTATATTTATATATTTTCTACCTCCCTATAATATACATTTCAGCTGCGCGTGCTTTCCTCCTGCGCCATTACAGCTTACAAAGTTTTTCATTACGTGTACAGCAGCCCACCACACCAAAGTATAGGTAGGTAGAGGTACACGCGTATACATCACTACGACGAGTATAATGACCCAGCACGCGCAGCAGCAGCAGCAGCTAAGCGCGAGAGGGACGCGGACGTTAAACGCATATATAACTACTGCGGCCTACGTGGTGGTATAGGCGCAACCACAGCAGCAGCAACGCTCACACCCGCTTTGTATATATATATATATATATATATGTATAAGTTATTTATACATATATACCTATATACATTGTTAAAGTTTGCACGTGAACGCAGGTAATAAATACGCGCGCGTCGATATATGTATATGCTTTATATATCTATATAGATATATCTATATGTGCACGGGCCTGCAGTCGTGCGCAATGCTATATTATATAGCGGGAGTAGAAGGACGAAGCGCGAAAGCGAGTGGTAGTTTCGCTGGAATTTCGCCTCGGACGCGTAATTTCGCGCGACGCGGATTTACGAGCATACATACGCGAGAGAGAGAGAGAGAGAGAGAGAGAGAGAGAGAGGGGGGGGCAAAAGAGAGCAAAAAGAGAAAATTACCCTGAGCTTGGAGCGATAGATATTTTTTTTTTTTTAAGAAAGCAGAAGAGATAGGGAGAGAGAGTTTTGCTGTGAACTGTTGTTTTCAGCGTAATTGAAGAGGTTTCTTTTTATGCCTGTATACCGTGGTTATTGAAACGTTTAAGATTCCATTCGGTTAATGATGGCTGATTAAATAAAAATAAGGCAGTACACTGTTAAGAAAATATTTTTCGGAGGGCTAAATTAATTGGTTGTGGATGCCAAAATTGCTACATACGTTTAAAAAAGAAATACAAATGTTAAATGCAAAAGCAAAAATATTTTAAAGTAGGTATCTTCCTCCAAATCTGTCAAAATTTTACCAATTGTGTAGATGTTAGTAACCAAGAGGTTTTTCACTCCTGAAATCAATTTTAATATTCAGTGCTTTTTAGCTATTTTTAGCGATTACAGCGATTTTAAATCACTCAAACGATTTCATGGAATTTACATCGATTTCAGCGATTCCACCGATTCCAATCAATTACAATCGATTTTAATCGATTTCAAACGATTTCAACCGATTTTAAATCGTGTGAAAATCGTCAAACTTTTCTCAGAATTGCTAAAAAAATGTCTGTAGAGCAATTTCAACCGATTTCAGCGATTTCAATCGATTTTATCAGATTCCATCGATTTCAACCAATTTCTTTAGAAAAAAAATCGATTTCACGAGTAAAAAATCCCTTGTTAGTAACCCAATAATAAACCGTACTGACATGCTTTAATACCCCCTATCAACTCGATATTAAAGAACTTTTTCTTGAGTAGTATCGAACCACTTTTAAAAATTGTGTAAACGCGTCAAATCTACTGGCACCACCACCACCACCTCTAGGGCAGTAAATGCAATCAACAGATTAGCTTAACCCAGCAAAACTTTTTTGCATAAACCAAAACTCTGTGTTTACGCAAATGCCGCAGAGATACGAGTTCGACCATACATATCGTCGTCGTCGGCATCCGTTGCTCTACTCGCTTGCATACTCACATATATAGATAGGTAGTACATGTACGCGATATTTTAATGGGTCCCAGCGGCTGCCATATACACACTCTAGAGCTTTATAGCTCCAGCGTCGCGTAGTTGGGTTATGCACGTCGTTATAGTCTCGTTCCGCGGGCTATATCTATATACCAATGTGCATGTAAATGTATAGATATATATCACCTGGAGATTTGTTCAGTACGCCAAGCTCCTGACCGACTCTTCTTTTTTCCTGGTATCCGCGTGAATAAGAAAGACGCGGGGGCTAAAAACGCGAATTCATGCGTGTGTGTGTGTGTCTATGCTTATGTGATGCTGTATCTTTCCATCGGTAACTTGGTAACTAGATGTGTATAGGTAATATACCATATAGATGCTCGCGTAAGGTATTTTCGATGATCCAGCAGTGCTGCTGGTATATATACCAATTAATTTAAATTTATGTGAGTAAGGGGGGCAAGGGAATAAAATTTTATGGATAAGCTGCTGGCTTCCACGTGCACTAGCTAGCTGTAGCTAGCTAGCAAGCAAATGCGCGCGTGCTTTCGGTAGTTTTATATTTTCCTGCTGTACGTGAATTACCGTTGTTAAATATTTTTATTAAAGACAGGGACAAAAAAAATTCTCGAATGACGTTAATAAATAGCTGGAATACACAAAAATTATATCAAACACATTACGAAACTACGTTGCCTGCTGCGCCTTGTTGTACCAAAATTATAGAAATAGCAAGAAGACGCTTTGTTATTTTTTTACTTTGTATTTTTTTTTAAATTTTAGCAATAAATCAAATTGCTTAATAATTAAAAAAAAAAGATAATTTAAAAAGAAATTTATTAACTGTAAGAACTCTATCAAGTATCGCGGAAGCGGCACGAAGGCAAGTTTGAGAAGCAAACAACACGTGGATACTGAGATGTTATATGTATATAATGATAATGGGTGGTTCGAACGAATATTTGAAAATTTGGATTCTACAATTAAAAATTTTCATATTTTTCTTTATAAAATCAATAAAAATTCAATTGATTATAAACCAATGAATCAACAACTTTAACGTGAGCTAGATATAACGAGTTAAAAAGCTGTTTTATATAAAAATGTGTTGCATTAACATTTGCGTTTTACAAAAACAATTCTATTTGTTTCCTATGTATAATTTGTTTTTGTGTATATTATACATAAATTATGCACAAATAAATATATTTTAAGTTAATTGATATAGCATTTATTAATTTATAGTATAGTTCATGCGACAGATTACATATATATTACATCAGTGTCATTTATAAATTATTATTTTTTTCAAAGAGAAAGCTTTGTAACGGTAAAAATTTTCGATTGTGTTTTTGCTTTTTTTTTATTTTCTCGACGTTTTGAAGGTTCCTGAACTCAAAAAACGCATTTTTTAGAAATAGTCTGTATCTATGTATGTGTGTGTGTGTGTGCATATCGACTTGAAATTTTGCACACATATTTGTTATATTTTACTTAAGAGCTGATTAAATTTTGGGATTGATCGGACCTTATTAAGGGTGTTTTTTCATGGAAAATGTATGTTTTTTTTTTAAGGCAAAAAATCGAATTTGCTAATATTAAGATTAATTGTCGATGTTTAAAGTTTATACTGTGTTTTTTCATTAATTATTATGTATAATTTATATTTTAGTATTGATTTTTATTCATTAAGAATATTAAATTTTACATGTTGATTTACCATGTTCTCTTGCTGCTGTCAATGTTATTATTAGCCTCAAAGTTTTTTCAAAAATAGTTCCAATAATTTTAAACAAAGCTTTAGCTTGATCTACAGTCTTGCAGCAGTTGACAATTGATCCCACTGGCTGAATATTTTCCAAACTTTTCTTTAACATATTTAATGATGCATATAAAACAGCTTGATTTTTTAAAAACATGTTATGAAGAAAAAATTCATGGCATTGGCATACCTTCCTGCTCATTTGATTGAGGATGCTTTTAATCATTTAGTTGAAGATTGCAGAAAGGAATACGATAATTGTTTTGACAAATTTATAGAGTAGCAGTGGATCAAGATCATAACTCCTGCTGGTTTATATTAATATATAAAAATAATATTAATAAAAAAATATATATGTGAAAAAGTAAATTATAATATTTTATCATAGGTTTCAGCGTTTATGGATTAAAATTTACAACTAATAATTTTATGGAGTCGTTTCATCGCCAAATTACGGAAGAAATAGGAAAAGAAATCAACGCCAGCAAAGTTTATAAGTAAAAATGCATTTATTGAAATTAAAAAGTGCTTATCGTAGAAATTTTGAATAATAGGGATTTGTTTGTTGATATAGTTTTATGGTTTTCTGTAGTGATCTTAACGAATTTCATGATTTCGATGTTAAGAGCAATTCTTTGATAAAGCATATTGCTAAAGTAATTAGCGTAGTTTTTTATAATAATTAAATACTACATTTTATTTACTTATGCAGGAAAATTAGTTGATATCATAAGAGAAGCGTGGGATCATCTCAGCTCATTAGAACTGAACCTTGAAAACCGAGTTGGAAAGAAAAATCAATCCTCGCTGGTCAGAAGTAATATCGAAAAGTACTGGAAGCTGCTCGACAACGGAGACAAGACTCAAATGAAATTATCGTATTATGTGCTAATGCACAAAACGATTTCATTGGTAACGATTATAATTCCCTTGATGACGATGACAATGATGGTGTTGATGATGTTGATGATAAAAACTATGATGTTGAAAATCTAAATGAATTAAAAAATGACGAACCTCCAGGTATACAAGAGTTTGGCGATGAATTATGCAACGCGATACTTTATAATTAAACGCGTTTTTCACGAAACTTTTTTTTTACTTATTTTAAAATTGGCTCCAAGGATTACTTGAAGACTATTTGACTGATCAATGTGAAATTTTGCACACATTTTAAGGACACTTACAGCTCGTCTGTTAACTACTGTATAAATTCAATTTCGAAAAATAACTATTTATTTTTATTCGCGAATCCAGCAAAAATTTTTCGAAGAATTCATTTTTTTGTAAATAGCCTCACCAAATCAATAATTTTCGACTAATCACAAAAAACGGTAGCTTACAGACAAAATATTTGTGTAATAAATATTCCTTTTTCATTTCTTGTTACAAAAGAAACCTCTCTGCGAAATCATTGGAATAAAAAAAAAATTTTCATCAAAGACCAAAAAATTGGTTATATCTCAGCCATTTAGCAATATTTCTTCGTGATTAAAAAAACCACATATACTTGAAAATATATATAATAAAGTGTAAAAGTTATAAAAAGATCAAACCTTTAGATTCCTTTAAAAAAAATTACCAAAAAACACCAAAAAAATCGAAATAAATTTTTTTTTTTTTTAATTTTTGTTAAAGAATCAGGAAAACGTTCTTTCCATATGCCTGACGTTTTAAATGACGATGTTGGACTTCACGATGACAACTATACAACAAGTAACTCTGACTTGATTGTGAAACAAAAAGTAGACAAGAAAAAAAATAAAGAAATTCCTTCGAGTGATAAGGTTCTGTGCTGTTTCATTTGATCTTATCAAATTTAAAAAAATGATCATTATATATTAATTAAATTATTTTTTATAGATACTAAAAATTGAAAAAAGACACGAGCGCTCATTTGGCATGCCAGCTTGTTTAGATAATGATGTTGACTTGACTAATGAAAATATCATGACTACTAGAGAATCTATCCTATTTAAAAAAAATGAAAGTTGTAAAGAAAAAAATGAAGAAAAACTTTCTTTTAATGTAAAGATAAGTGATGTTAAAATTCTATTTAAAGTAATTAAAATTATAATATAAAATAATAAAGTTACCATGTCCATAACACGGGATGGCAGATCCTTAGATCAAGTCTTATACACCCCATCAATCGTAGACTAGATCGGTTAGAGTCAGCTGTGTATTTACAGCACAATAGAAATCCATCAGATGGAAATCTAACTGAATTGTTCAAGATGCAACTGATAGAATTAGGACTCTGTGTAGGGCTGCCTGCATCGCTTTTCTTAGCTAGCAAGATGTTGTGTATTTTATTACACAAATAATTGTTATCTAAGAGGTGGCTCAGGCAATTTTTTACAGGTCAAAACCGAGCCATTTGCTGAAAAGAGCATAAAAGTATTACAAAAAAAAGTATCTTGTGTTCTTATTGGTCAGGAGAAAGAAAATAAGTATAAAGAAGTGATTGCTATATCAGATGATTCTAGTTCAGATATATTTCCTGATTATGAAGAATTAAAAAATAAAGTAATAAGTGCTTTTAAGTGTATTAATTTTTATTATTTTTTCAAGCCATCTACTTCTTTGCAAAATCCACTTATTATTTACAAAAATGATTTCAAAATTTACACCATTATATAATTTTTTTTAATCTCTCCGAAAAATACTAGTAAATAAATTCGTTGCTGGTATTTGTTGGCCAAACCACAAGCCAGCCAAATTCAAATTTTCTTTTTTAATCCTTTCCTCGTAAGGCAATTTATTAATCATGAAGTAAAGGGCCGCGCATTTGCTTTCGATGATTTAAATAATGGTACATCGTCAGTATTCTAAATAAATGTAACATTATTATAATCAATTTTGAAATCTTCCGGTAAATTACAATAAATAGATAAGTCATCAAATAGGTCTTTTACATCTAATAGGAAGTTTACATCTTTTTTTACGCGTGTGAAACAATAATTCGATGTATTAAAAAAATTAGGTCTCAAAAATAGGATTTAGCTGGTTAATAATTGATACTTTTAAAAAGTAACTAATATTTCCACTTCGGTTGCATATATGATTTTGCACAAAGCAAAGATGATTTTGCTAAACAGACACTACAATAATAATGCCTAATTAAAGGTGCATTTAAATTTGCAAAAAACTTTTTTAAACGGTAAAGACTCTTAGGTAAAATATTTCAATCTGGTAAAAGCAAACAAATTAATTTTATAATAAATGAAAAAAGCACTCCTGATATGTTAAATTGCATTGCTAATGTAAAAATTGCTATAATTGCCTCTCCAACCTTAATTAATGCTTCATCATACAAAGGTTCTTCAAGATCATCTGAAGTCTCACTGACTTCACTGTCATCACTTTGGCTTTCATCTTCAGACTTCAAGTGTTTAAGCCTTATTCATCGAAAAACAGACTCAAAAATGGAATAAAGAAAAGAAAAAAAAATAAAGAATAAACTAAAGAATCTAAAGGAGATCACAAACATAATTTACTAAAAAAAAGAGTAATTGTTAAAGATCGTGGAAATGACTTAGAAAACGAGGTGACAAGAAAGAAAAATTGTAATTATCAATTATTTAAAAAAATGAATGATTAAATATTATATTATTTTGTTATTGGTAAAATTTATATTGTTTAGAATTTTAATTGTTTTTACTTATTAAAGATTAAAGTAATTTTTAAATTAAAATGTTTTGCTAAAAATTTTTAAAAGAAAAGAAGTTTATAGATATAAACATTTAGAAAATATTAAAAAAGTTTATATCAACTTGCTGCAAATTACAAAAACATGCAAGTAAATACTAACATTTTAAAATCTGGAAAATGTTCATGTAACTTGCCACAACTAACAAAAAATAAATTTTACAATCTCCTTTTCATTCGTTTTGGCAAGTTTGTATGAACTTTTTAAAACCGTTAAAAAAGTCTATATAAACTTGCCAAAACAAATAAAAAAAAAGGATAAAAAAATTAAAAAAAAAATTAACTAATTAAGTTGATATAAAATTTTTTCCAAAGTTAATACAAACTTATTAGTAGAAAAATTTAAATTAAAAAATTTATTAAAAAGATGTTATCAACTTTTTACAAACGTGTAAAAAGTTGACATGAATTGAATGGCTGTAAACGAAAAGGGCCTATATACACTATTTGCCAATACACAAACTATGTGCCCTTTTTGTTTCCAGCCATTCAATTTACAAAAAACATCAAATTTAAAAATTTTTGTGTTTGGAATTTGTGATTGTCTATACGTTTATATTATGATATTAATATGAAAATAAACTTTATATTAACTTTATATAAATTTGAAAATTTTTACGTGGGATTCCAATCATTTAAAAAAACGTAATGCAAAACCAATACTATGAACATTATTTATTATTAGTCCACAAAATTACTCTTTTATGCCAATCTAGTGAATTAAAAGATATAAAAAACGAGACAGAACGCTCTTTAATATATTAAAAAAATATATTAACGCTCTTTAATAAATTTAACGTCTAATATTGATTCACTGTTGCATTTAACTGACGAAGTTCGAAAATTTGGTCCACTTTGGACAATTACATGCTTTCCGTTTGAAAATTTAAATGGAATTATAAAATCATATGTTCATAAACCTAGTTATCCTGAACTGCAAATTTGTTCATCAGTATCAAATTTTTTGTCACCTTCTGAGATGGAACCAAAATTATTAAGAAAATGAAAATAGATACTAATACTTGCAAATGCTAAGAATATAAGAAAAAATGATGTTGATGGGGTTGTAAGTTAAAAGAAAAAATAATAAAATAAAATAGATATCTTTTTGTCCTTGATCGTCAGTTGGGCTCATCAGTAGCATGATCGTATCCTAGACAAGTAAAGAAGAAAACTAGAAAAATAAAATTATAATGAAACTAATATGATCTATATATGTATAATATGAAGTGGATAACTATGCAGCGAGAAATGAAAAAGCATGTATTGCCACATAACGGACGAATAAGGAATTAATTTCATTAAAAAGAAAGAAAAAAAGATGAGACAAGTGTAAAATAATTTAACTGCTTTGCTCCACTCAGAGAATAAGAGCACTGTACTTTTTTACAGCTCATATTTTATTTCCACAGATTTTGCAAACTGACCAACAAGGAGATGGTCACACCTTCGGGAGATAGATTTTAAAATGCTTTGGAGGACTGTTTTCTAATAATAAAAGAAAATAAAAGACGCCTCTTACTTATTCTCATAGACCTTCTTTCCCGACCTACAGGCTAATATATATTTGTAGATAAATGTATCAGAATTATTTTTTTTTTTTGGTTTATTTTGAATAAGATCAGTGATAGATAAAGTTTAAAGATATATTTTAAGAGTTGAAAAAAATACCTTTAATTTGATAGGTTATAATGTTGATGAAATATTTATTCTATCAAAATTTACAGTAAATTAAAAATAATGATTTGGTTACACGTTCTATATATGGTTTTGTATATTGTTTTTACAAAGTTAGACTATACTACATGGAAATTATGTGTAAAATAATCATCATTTTTTATTTACTATAACCAGGGATAGAAAGAATATTTTTTCTACATATAACCTATCAAATTAAAGGTAATTTTCTCAACTTTCGAAATATATCTTCAAACATTATCTATCACTGATCTTATTCAAGATAAACCAAAAAGAAGTAATGCTGATACTTGTATATATAAATATATATTAGCCTGTAAGTCGGGAAAAAAGGACCATGAGAATGAGTTAGAGGTGTCTTTTGTCTTCTTTTATCATTAGGAAACTGTCCTTTAAAGCATTTTGAAATCTATCTCCGAAAGGGTTAACCATCTCTTTGTAAGACCATCATTGCACCTAAGACTGTTTAGAAAAATGAAAATAGACCCTGATGCTTGCAGATTTTTAGAATATAAGTAAAGAAAATATGTCGTTGATGAATGATTAAACTCAGCACAGGAATTTTAAAATGATTTTTTTTACCTCCAAAAATCTGTGGAATTTTCTATAAAAAAAAATTGAGTCTTACATTTTAGTCTTGTTCTTCCCAGATACTCTGGATATACTTTGAGAGTCTTACTAAGGTACAAGACTCGACAAGGTCGCGTGTGCGAAAGTGTTGAAATTACATTTGCATGACATTTACGAGGCGTAGTTGGGCAGGATATTAAGAGCACTGGAAATATAATATCTCTTCTCTCGTGCGTCTCTTCAATGGCGATAGAATTTTTCAATTTATATTCAAGCACAAGCGTCTATACTCTCTTTCTCCTCCCTCTGTATTCTCCTTTCAATCCTACACATATATACATTAATTCAGGCTTCCCGGCCAAGATGAAACTTCGCGCATCCAGATATCTCTCCCGCAGAACTTACACACAATATCTCTCTTGCTCTCGAGAGCATGACGAGGATATAATATATATAGCGCATATCGCGTTCGCCATGATTCTATT
Source organism: Leptomastidea abnormis (assembly GCA_030522805.1). Lineage (NCBI taxonomy): Eukaryota > Metazoa > Arthropoda > Insecta > Hymenoptera > Encyrtidae > Leptomastidea > Leptomastidea abnormis. The sequence goes on along the minus strand of JAPYZE010003439.1, from coordinate 5,337 downwards.
AGCGATACCATTAACGACTAGTTTTCTCTTCTCTGAACTCCACTCTCACTTCGCCATCTCTTTGCTTTATTATGCCTCGGCGACATGGTGACGACGACGACAACGACAACGAGATCTCACTCACCCTCCTGATGGCTTTTATAGTTATAACTCGGGAGAGTAGGTACAAGCCACGGATAGCAACGTAGCCCTGTTCTGCCATTCTCTAATGCCAGAAAGCAAGAAAGCACTGGCCCTGTACTCTGCAACTCATCACTTCCCCTCGGACTCGGACTCTTGACACCAATTAATGTAACCGCCTTTACGTAGCTCTCGTTCACGTGAAGATTATATTATAGTTATAGCTATATACATATAGACATTATACTATATTATAGGTATAGAGACGTCGCACTCGATGATTTGTCCTCGCCAGATCCAAGCAAACGAATTTCCAGCACGAACCTCCCCCCTAACTCTGTCCTTTCTCATTCTCGATCGTCTCGCACTAATTTTACTTGGAAAGTCAGGAGGGGACCATCCAGCTAGCTGGTCTTATATTATTAACCAGTCAAGGACCATGACAATTATTCGAGACTTTCTGTATGGGACGAGTCAACAAGGGCGCGAAGTTGTAATAAGAGATAAGGTGTTTTTCGGATTGGCCGCGCCTCATCTAGGAGGTAGGTATATGTGTACAGCTTTATTGAAAAATGGCGTCTCTCTCTCTCTCTCTCTCTCTCTCTCTTTCGGCCATCCTGTGATTCTCAGTGCGTTTTTTCTTTTTTTCTCGCGTGACACATACCATACCTACTTAAAGTTGTACGACGAGAAGGGCCTCTCGAAAATTTCTCAGAGTTGAGAATAACAGGTATTATATACATTCTAGGTATGTATGTATATTGGAATAATAGGCCGATAAATCTTACGATCTTCTCCTTACTCTTTTTTTTAGTCTCCTATTCCTCTTTCTATCGCATTAAATGTATAATATACATTTCTCTCTCTCTCTCTCTCTCTCTCTCTCTCTCTCTCTTGAATCTGATTTCGTAAAGCAGGTTCGCTTTCGTACTATTTCATTTTTCCTTTTTTTTTTCAATTTTATGAGTCACTTTAGAACTCTCTCATTTCTTCATTTTATGAATGTATTTGTACCTCTCGCGTTCTCATCGAAGAGAGTCAAGTTTGAAAATTCGTTTCAGACGAATGACAACACGTGAATACCTATATATACGCATACGCTCGTAAATGCACAAAAAACTGAGAGGCTATATTAGCGATACTTGCCTGCACACTGTTTGACTGAGAATTTTTTTTCTTCCTCTACACAAAAGTAGTAGTTGCGTCGAGAGAGAAAAAGAGAGAGAGAGAGAGAGAGAGAGAAGAGCTTACTTTGTTGCGAGTTTTAATACATTGTACTGCTCGCAATAAGGCATTTTAATGATTGATATTATATTGTTAATGTAAGTATTTATCGGCAGCTCTCATAGTCGTTCGAAGGCAGTCTCCTTTCCAAAGTGTCCATTTAGAGAATTATATGCGAGTGTATTGTACACCTATATATATAAGTACGCGCATACGACTTGTTTCTCCTTCTTGATTTTATTGCTCTTTCCTGCCTGTATGTGTGTCTGTTACACTTTTGGGATTATATAGAACTCAGAGCTTTCGTCACTGACTTGAGAGCATGTGTCCCCCCCTTCTCCCTCCATCCTCTTTCCCCCTTTCACACTGTATGTTTTACCTTAGATGAGTACCAAATATAACATTAAAAGCGTATTTATTGGGTGACGTTTAAAACGTCATCGAAATTAGTAATAGAACATCATCGATAGAAATGGCTTTTTTTTCTTGCTTTTATGGTATCTTTCTATTTTCTCATAGTATACGGATATGTCTCTCGTAAAGTATCTGTTAATGGTAATAATATACCTATATTGAACATTTTTTTAAAAATAATCCTTACATTGATAATTTCTAAAACCTTTTGAACTTGTATCTAACAATAAAAGTTTTCTAGTTTTTATATAAAATAATGTGTATAAAAATATATGAAATATTTAAAACATAGATTATTTTTTCTAAATCCTATACCCTTACTTATACACAAGCGTATAAGAAAAGAACTCACTCGCCTTCAAATAACACTCATCTCATTTGAAAAATAAAATCCTCTCTTTCTCTCTCTCCCTCCCTCTCTCCCCCATTCTTTCCCTGTTTAATTTAATGCGCGATTGCTATCAACAAAGTGGGTAGTAACGGTAAATCTTGGCCCCCATTCCGCCATTTGCTTTTATTTTTTTTCTGACAGCGCAGAAAAAGAAAGAAAGAGAGAGAGAGAGAGAGAGAGAATGATAATAAGATAGAAAGAAAGAAAGAGAAGAAAAATAAGCGAGGAGACGAGATAAACGAGCAGTAGAGAGCTCTCTCGAGTGTAGAGATAGTCACCGGAAAGAGGAGGAGGAGGAAGAGAGTAAAAAGACGAGAGAAAAGGATACAGACGCACGCACTGAGGGGGCGCCTGAAACCTGATTTAATTTATATAAAAGAGAGAGAGAGAGAGAGAGAGAGAGAGAGAGAGAGAGAGAGAGAAGCTCCCCGGGTAGAAAGATAAAGAGGAAGGGAGGGACTGCTGGCCATAAAAATTTGATAACTGCAATTTTTAATGGTCGGGCGTTGATCGTATAGCTTGCCGTGGAGAGAGGTGAAGGGGGACGCTGCTCGGTACGGGATTTGCATCGGGTTATATGACCACGACACGTCGTCGACGACGACGACGACGTCGAGGTTGAGGGAAAGAAGGGGGGGGGGAGTGTGGAAGAATAAGCGGGATAGCTCTTGAGAAGAAGCGGTATGGTGGAGGACGAGATAGCGGAGGAGGAAGAATGGCGGCTGCCTCGCGGACTATGCTCCTGTACGCACCATATACCTATATATACACGCGTGAGGCTGGATGACGACAAACCGGGGAGAGATGGGCTGAAATGGCAGCGGCAGCAGCAGCAGGGTGGAAAGGGAAGGAAAGGGTCGTAAAGGCTCATCCTCCGGGCGGAAGTTGCTATGTGCGCAAAGCACAATATACATATATACGTATACATGTAGATATACGCTTAGAAAGAAAGAAAGAAAGAAAGAGATCAGCTTTCATGATGCCTTCTTCTCCGTCGTCGTTAGAGTCGACGATACCAAGAGCTGCGAATTTGAAACTGAAGCCTATAGGCCTCGTTAAACGCTTGGCAATTCAAGTGCGGGCGGCTCTCTTTTGCGCTGCGCGCGACGCTGAATTTTAAGCGAGGAAAAATCTTTCGTCGTCGTCGTCGTTGTTAAAATTAATCTACTATGCGACAAACCGACTGGCTATTTTTTATTTATTATAAGAGCTTTATTTTTCTTGTCCGAGTTTCGATAAATATTTTTGCTTTTCCAAGAAGATTTCACACACGTAAATCGCATGTCTTTCAGCGTGGGCGACACACTATAACATATAAGAGTACCGAGGCATGCGGGCACGCGTCTTTTGCCTTTGCGTTAAAGGCTTTATGCTTTATGGTGGTAGCATAAATGCATGCTGTAAGAGATGACTGATGAATGTCTGATGATGACCCTTGCTTTCCGGTCTGGTTTTAACTAAGCTTTTCTAATGCTTTAATAATTTTTTTTTTTTTATATATACATGTAGGTCTGCATAATTTCAAGAAAATAATGCAATGTTAGCTATTTTTATTAGCATTACTATCTTGAATAACTTTTCTTATTTTTATTTTTTATTTTTTTCAATGATTTTGTATGGCAGTTTTTATTTTCATAGTTTAATATTGTAACTAACGAAATTTGAACATAAATTATTAAAAAAAAAAATGTAATTTTTCAGTTCTTGCCCAAACGTATAAGCGAGCAGTTATGTAAAACAAATGTTGCAAGTATTCAATTTATTGAAGTTTTTATTGATTATTTTTTTTATACGAATACAAACAAATATATATAAAGCAGTAGATTTTGAAAAATGAAACAAAAATCTAATCCGCTAAATCTTTATTACAATTTAAAATCTTTGAAGTGAAGTTAATCTGTTTATAAGTATCATTTTCACGTGTAATACAAAAAAAAATTTTTTTTTTCTGAAAAAAAAAACTAAAATATAAAATGTAAAATAAAGAACATAACGGTAAAAAAGTAAGATTACGGATTACAGGAGTAAGTATATATGGCAAAATTAACCAGAAGTATAATCTGACTAGCAGGCAGGTAAGTATACGCTCACCTTATCACACTTATCACCAAGTCGCTCACTCAGGACGAAGCGCCGGCCATTAAAGTCCGAAATGAGCGAGATAGCCCGAGATGGAATTTCTTAAGGGGCTCACGGCTAAAGATGAAGAGCCTCGAGACTTGCTGTAATTCCATCTCCAGGAGAGAAAGATATATATACGTGTACAGTATTCCTCCATTTTATATTTTCTCTCTTTCTTATCCTCCCAACTATATAATATATAAATGCCGAACGAATGAAACGACACTACTGCCGTGATTACTCTTTCACATTCCAAAACGTTTCTTCTGGAACATTAAGCTTCAATCCAAATCACATTAAGTGCCGTTTTTTCCCCTTTTTTTCTCCTCCTTCTTTTTTTTTTTATCTACGGTCCTGAAAAGACGTAAAAAACAATCGTTAAAGAGTTATTCGTTGGAGGTTTGAAATATACGCGTCGAAGATTTAATTCGACAATGCCGGATTTTTATTTATTTTTTTTTTTTTTCATTTAGATTATTAAAGATATATGAGAAATATTTTTCAAGATATTTTCGGAGAAATATTTTTTACGTAAATTTTTTTTTTATATAGGATCCGGCGTGATGTCGTTCGCGTATATAAATCATTTCAAATGTGTGATAACCTATATAATTTTTTATACGCATGTATATATAATTTTTTTTTTTTAAATTTGAACATAAAATTGTAAGACGTCTTTATAATCTGGTAAGACATATTGAATGTCAAAATAGAAATTTTCGTAACAAGGGCGTAAATGACGTCTTTTTCGCACGAGTAGTGATCACCGCACACAAGTCGTTGGCGAAGCTGATCACGAGAGTGCACCGATCTCCACGAGTAGTGATCAGAGCACAGGAGTCGTCGGCGAAGCCAATGACGAGTGTGTAAGTGGATCACACGAGAGCGATAAAAGACGTACGTCCGAGTTGCGAACAATATTTGTTCTAATGACTGCGGTATAAGTATAGTATAGTATAAATATAAAGTATATAATAGATATTTTCGTAACAAGGGCGTAAAATACGTCTTTTTCGCACGAGTAGTGATCACCGCACACAAGTCGTTGGCGAAGCCGATCACGAGAG
>JAPYZE010003438.1:0-17774 GCA_030522805.1 Leptomastidea abnormis | reverse complement strand
TTTTTTTTTTTCATCCCGTCTTTTTCCCGGAGCGATTAATGGCACCAATTACTTTTAATGCTATCCCCCTCATGCTGCCGATAATATTGGCTAGAAAGAAGGAAGGGAAAGGGTAAGGGGGGGGGGGATCAAGGCGTAATAGTCGATAAGCGTTGGTGTATTGCACTGCTTGATTTTCCCTTTCCTTTTTTTTTCTTCTCTATTTTCATTCTTTCACGTTTAACTTAGGGAGTGTTTTTTTTTTTTATTTTAGTGAATTCGTATATATACGAGAAATATGAGTAACATCAGATAAAGAGCGTTTAGTAGAGACTGCGAGAAAAAGCTCTCTTTACGATAAGATATTTAAAATTAAAATAAGAAAGAAAAAAAAAGAAAACTAAGAAAGACCGTGGTAACATTATAAAGGTAAAGTAAATAAACGTAATCCAAGACTTTTGAAAATTTATTCTAACGGACATACAACAAAACCAAATATATATTAAATTATAAAAAAATATTCTGATATTTAACACTACTCCCACGAGTGTATATTGTGTATTAAATATATATCGGTCGTTGAAATCACTAAATTGTATTTTATCCGTTAGAATGAATTTCTAAAAGGCCTTTTAACTTTACTACGTGTTTAGTATGAATTTCAGCGTTTTAGTATATATAGTTAAAATCCTTTAAATGTGTGTATATGGTGTATGTATATGCACCACCCCACTAAATAGTTTCGAATAATCTCCCGGACGCCGGAATCTTAAGATTTCCATATAGCTCTCTCTCTTTAGCTTTCGCGAGCTTTGTATATAATACCATCCCTCGGTTTAGTTTAACGATCAAGCTCTTTCTCTTTCCCTTTCTCTCGATTTATCGCACAACTCATGAAACAATTAATTTTAAATGTAAATATATATACCCAAAGTATAAATATACATAAAACGCAGTGACATTATTAATTTCGTCTAATAACAAATTTATAGCTATACACGCCAAGGAAGAGAGTCAATGCAGTTTATTTTTCTAGCTAGACACATACCTATATATACGCAGATGTATACCCATATACATAAACACAGATAATATGCATACACATACACATACAAACATAAAGCATTCCTAATAAATTAATTTAATCGAGAGAATTGAGAGATACGATCGCGAGAGAGAGAGAGAGCGAGTGCCTTTCGTAAAGAGATATCGGGACGCCTTTCGAATTACCCTATACTATACGCGAGCGCGTCTCTCTCTTTTACGCTCTCTCTCTCTTTCTCTCTCTTTCCAAGATTTATCTTGAACTAGCATTCCAAAGCTTGCGCGAGAAAGAGAGAAAGAGCATGGAGCTGCTGCTGCTGCAGCTCTCTCGTTCTCGCAAAACAACATAAATTACAGATGTAACATTTGAATTGGCAAATTTGCAATTCTAAAATATACCAGGACAGGAAAACAGGAGGGTGGGGGGGAGGGGATAAAGAAGAAGAGGGAGAGAAGACCAAAAACGAGATGATTACGTATATGCGGTTATATATATAAACATATCCGTTGATATCGATTTTGTAAAAATTTAAAAAAAATAAAGAAAAAACGCTGCTGGCGCCTTTATAATGTCCGGATAGTTTTTTTTTCTATAAGTCAACTAAAGGTCTACTATACGTCTATAGTTTTAATTATCCTTTGAAAGAGCACATAATATACACGCGATCTTTTCTTAGGTCACGATTTTCAAGTCCTTAAACACGCATATGTGCGCCCTTATTTGCATAATAACTAACGCAAATATTATTATGAGATAAAGATAGAAATAAGGGCGCCTCGTCGTCGTCGTCGTTGTCGTCGTCGTGTTTCAACAGTAAAGTAGAGAGAAAAGAAAAAAAATAAAGAAGCCGATTATTAACGATAATAATGCATTGGGGGAGAGAGAGAAAGAGAGGGACCAAAGTAGAAGCTATTATCTGACAAAATCGACATCATTTTGCATACCGACCATATATAGGTATAGGTATATAATACATAATCGACCGATCGACGTGTCTCTCTTTCTCTGCTATGCTAACTTTCCTTTCAGGAATATATTTCTCCAATTCTCGCGCGATCTTCCCCCTCCTCTTCTCTACCCTTGTCTCGGTAGTCTAGTCGCTCCTTCCGCGATCTCCATTCTCTCTATTTAGTCAAGAAAAGGGCTCCCCCATTTCCTTTTCGTAACAGCAGCAGCAACAGCCATAGCTTTTTAGCTAGTTCATCTAAGCCGGACGCGCTCCATGGGCAATGGTTTTTATCCTGGCATGTGTGTGTGTATGTGTGTTCATGCAACAGCTTTACGTGCGAGAAGAGCGTGTGCAGGAAATCCGATTGTGTAGCTCTATATACGGTAGCTCACTTTGTATATATGTACATGTGTATGAGTGTGTATGTATAAACCCGCTATATATATGTCGGCGCTAACTTACGTCCAAGATGATTATCCAAGAGAACGTAAGTGGCTAGAAAAAGAAGGAGGAATAGGTATATATAGGAAGGGTAAGAGAGAGGACGCGTGCGCCGATTATATCCTGAATCGCAGCTCGATCTCTCTTTCTTTCTCCCTCTAGCAACAAGTAAGAAAGAAAGAAAGAGCACGCGTGACTCTATACGACGATTCGCGCATTCCGGGATGCTGTCGCCTTTGGGCGTTCGTGCGCGAGAAAGCTTTCTAACCCCCTCCCCTCCCCCTCTTAAGCTTCCTCCTTGCCATCTACATTATACACTTTTCTCTCTCTTCCTCCCGTTTGATTTCGTTTTTCTTCTTCTTCTCTTTTTCTCCTACTTTGCTATGTTTGTTTCTCTCCGCTTCGGGAGCAGAAAGAAACGCAAGAGAGGGAGAGAGAGAGAGTTTGTATTTGCATCTTTGGCTATAAGAGAGAGAGAGAGAGAGAGAGAGAAAGAGGAAGGAGAGATAGAGCAAGTCGGACGCGGCGAGTGGATAATCTCTCTTGAAATTCAAAGGCGATTCTTCGCAAGTAAGTACTCTTTCTGCAACAACGATGGAGGCGCGCGCGCGCGCATTTTGGATTTCCGCGGAATGTAGCGAGTGAGAGGAGGAAGGGTGAGGGGGATAAAGAACGAGAGAAAGACACGACGAGGCTCGTTGACGGGCCGCGAGATAATCTAAATCGTGAGAAATGGATCGCAATTCGTTATACCCCGTAGGGTATAAGAAGTTGAGAGGGAAATGAATGCTGCTGTTGCTAGTTGCTGCGAGGACCAGACAACCGTTTCTCTTTTAGTTTGTGTATATATACCTATATATATTGTGAGTTTTGTGTGGTTTGTTACTCGTGCTGATCTCTAACTGAGGAAATGAGCGTTTTCTTCGAAAATTTGAAAGAGAGAAAGAGACTGCGATTTAAATACACTCTCTGACTCTCCTTTGTGCAATGAAAAGATTCATGTTAGATTGATTACGACGAGAATGGGAATTTTTTTTTTTTTCTACTTATATCATGAAAGAGAAAGTGAGATTGTTTGTTTGAGGGGTTTTTTTTTTTAAGATTGTTTGGAAATCGCAAATATTTGAATGAGGTTTACATGGTTAAGGAATTTAAGCAAGTGATGTTTGATATAATAAGTTTAAAGGTCTTATATATTATTCTGATCGTTTGAGTTGTGTAGTTTTTTTAATGTATAAATATATTTTGAAATTATGATAAAATAATACTAAAATAATAAATTTAAAAAATATGATTATACAAAGCATTAAAAAAATTTTTAAAATAATAAAATACACCATTTTTATATTACAAATACCATAACTGTAATATAAATCATAATTTCTTTAAACAGTTATATAATAGCCAAATGAATTATTTATTAGAAAAAAAAAGTATCAAGAACATAGCCTATCCATAAACGAAAGAGGAGTGGATAATACAATTGCCCTTGAAAAAAAATGAATCTGAGCATCGAGTAAACACAAGTTAAAGGAGCAAAAGTGATCGTAAGCAACGACAGTAAGTGCGAGGGCGAGATAAAAAAAGAAAGAGTAAGATGCGAAAGAGTAAAGAAAGAAGAGAAAGAAAGAAAGTTCCCTTAACCTCCCCCAATTGCTTTTTTTTCAAGTGCACTCGCGCACAAAACGACGTTAAAGAAGGGTAAATATCGAGGGGGCCGCCCATGCCGCCGATGGCGCATAAAAATCGCGCGACGAGTGGATTCCGGCTCGTTGAGACGTCGAGTGTCGTTCGGCCTCTCTGTGCTTTATAAAAAGAGAGAAAGGAGAGCTATATGCGCTCCGACAGGTGCGCTTATAAATAATGGAATGGAATCAGGCGTATAGTATAGGTCCTCTCTTTTCCTTTGCTTTGCTTTTCATCCAGTCTCTTCTTTTATCATCTTAAATTAGCGTTAAATCGATGGGTTTTTAATCGATGGACTTCTACCTTGATTTTACATCACGAATATATCTCTGTGATTTCTTTTCTGTATTTGATGTAAATATACAGGAGGTATAAGGATTTTGTTGATGATCTGTGTTTTCATTGATTGATTGATAGATTGATGGAATAAGTATAAAGATGACTGTTTATTTGGGTTATATAATTTTATAATTATAATTTATATAAACATTCAAACGAATATTCAAATCAAATAAACAATATAAAATATTAATTTTAACTAATGATAGTACATTGAAAAATAAGTGAATTTGCAAGGGTGCTATATAGCGACAAGGTTATACGCTTAACTTAGAAAACTCATAGAAACAGTATTACACCTTTTTCCCTCTCTTTCTCTCAATTTTCTCATCTCTTCCAACCTCTTTATACCCATCGTGGTGTGTGTCTTTAAACTTTGGTGTTGATATTTTATGTGGGAGTAATAGTAGGAAGAATAGAGAGGGAGCGGGAGGGAGGTGGGGGGGGGGGGGGGGGGGGGGGGGGGGGGGTGGGGGGGGGAGTGGTCCATAAGTTGGTGGAGAGAGAATTTCAATAAATCAATATCTTGCCACGATAAGTTAGCTCATCGATTACTCTTCTCTCTCTCTCTCTCTCTCTCTCTGGACGATATGTACTTCCTCTATATCAGAGCTTAAACTTTTCTACTGAATAGCCGTTATACATCACGTCGAATTTTAAGCAGTTACAGCACACACACATACACACATCATCCTCCTTAAATGTACTTACTTTTCTTCATCCATGTATTTTTCCACTCTTTAGTTTTTAAACCGACCTATTTTAAAATTACCCTCCATCTTAAAAGTCGTATACATGAAGAGGATTTGTGTCTTATAAAGTTATATATGATTGATTGTACCACGTTTGTATACATCTCTAAAAATTTATTTTACCAAAACAACAAAAATATAAAAATAGATCATAAAAAAAAATTATTCCACAACCACATAATATCTCACTTTTATTTCTTTACCCTAAAATATTTCAAATACCCATGTTATGTAGTAATCAAGATTCTTCTTCAATGATAAAAGCTTTACGTGAGAATAAAGTCAAGATGATCTTCTGCCGCATCATGAACTACTCATTTCTTTCGCATAGCAGGATAAAGGTATAGGTATATCAATAATTTTTCAGGATCTCGCGTCTTTATTCCACATCTGTCTCTTTCATTCTTTCTTTCTTTCTTTCTGTGAGAAACATTCGCTCACAGTTCTCTTCGCATTTTCTTTCTCTTCAACTCTCATCCCTTTTACCCCCTTTATATATTACCTATACCTATACTGTCGTCTTCTTCTTCGTCGTCGTCGTCGTCGTCCTGCTCATGTCTCTGCTTGCTCACTCGTCTCTTTGTCGGTTAAATTTTTCACGACGTGTACGTGCCTTTAGAGGCGCATCGAAGTCAACGACGACGACTAAGACGGCGGCTGCAGTAGAAGTAGCAGCAGCAGCTACAGCAGCAGACGCTAAAAAAGAACGAGTGTGTATATATATATATATATATATATACGCGCGCGCGTGGACAGTCGAAAGGGCAAAGTCGAGAACGACGACGCCGACGAGAAGAAGGCGGAGGAAAGAGGAAAGGACTGGGAAGAAGAGCGCCTGAAAAGAAAAAGACACACATACATACAGGTCTTAGGTCCAAGGGAGAGAGAAAGATACTCCAGGTCTTCTCTCGCGTACTCTCGCAAAAAGCCACGAAACATATGTATTCCCTTTGTGTCCCTTTCTGCCGAGTTCAGCTCCAAGGATACACATAAGCTTACTTGCTTGCAGTTGCAGTTGCAGTAGAGTAGCAGGATGGGGGATGAAAAGGAGGAGGGAAGAAGCAAGAGAAGACGAGAGTGGGCGAACTACTAGCAGTAGGTAGTAGTAGCCGGGTGTGTTTTGCAATCAAGAATCCACGCGAGAATGCTAAGGAAAGGGTAAGGGGTGAAGGAAAAAGGAAAGAGAGACGCGTGTAGTATATAGCTTGGTAGACGCGTATAAGCTTAAAGAAGCGCGAGCGCGCGCAACGGCCGGTGCTTTCAATTTGTGGATGGGCAGTTTTTGCCACCACTTTATATATACGAACTCCATCTCTTCTTCCCCCCTTTTACTTCTCTTTCTCTCATATCCCTCCTTCCCCCCCCCCTTTCTTTGCCATATGCCCCTCGTGTACACGCCAAACGCGAGATGGCCTGATGTTGCTGTATAGAATGAGAAAGAAGGAAGAGGACACAAAAAAGGAAGAAGAAGAAGAAGAGCTGACGATGCTTATACTTACTCGAGGTTGTGGAATGTATTATAAGAGAAAAATATCTACTCTGAGGCTGAGGGAATTAGCTTATCGTCCTGAATGTGGCTGACGTATAAGTAGCGATGGATAAGCTATCCTGTTTACGTGTGCATGTGAGTGTGTGTGTGTGTGGGTATGTTTGTGCCAGTAGTGATGCTGACTTGGATGGAGATTGTATATGTTGTTCAGGGCTTTGCTCTTGGTCACGAGATATTTATACTTGCAATAGAGATGCTCTGGTTTTATCTTGGATTATTATGTGTGTAATGGAATTTTAGTTTGCTTCGCTGTAGATAATATTGTGAGCAAGTATTTAATTATTCGATTAGTTATCATCCTTATTATTATTATTTTTTAAATATAATTCAGGTAATTATATATCAAAGAAATATTCTTTTAACTCATTAAATGTAATTGGTTATCTTTATTCGATTATAAAAGAGAAGTTGTGTGGTTAAAAAAAAAAAAGTAAAAGAGAAAATAATTTAACATATACTCACAATTTCTTTAGATACCAACTTCCATTTAGACTGACAAATTACAAACGTTCGTATATTCACATATAACAAAAAATAAAAACGAAATGTAATTACGATTTCTTTGTCCCCCCAGTAACAAGTATACTTGGATCTCCATTTCACATTAAGGTACATTCACTCTCTCTCTCAGTACATACCTTGTAAACAACCATACCTGTATTTAGAGCTTGCAGAACATACTACTATCACAACAACAACAACAACTACCCCTTACCAGCATCACTATAATACAACAAAGTCAAACAAACATACACTATACACCCTGAAAACTGTTTATCAAGCACCTAAAGCTCACATATGCCCCTAAGCACAATTCACATATATACACCACACATAATACATCCCTTTGTTTTTACCACAACATAAAAACAATCTCACGTTAAACTACCGTCATATAGACGAGCTTTTTCACCTGCGTACCTTTTTTTTTTTGTTTCCCCCAAGCGATATTCCTGCATTGAAAAACTACACGGAGTCACGTCGCGAATCACAAAGCCGCGAAAGAGAGAGAAAGAGAGAGACTTTTTTTTTATATTCTCTCACCACCGAATTTCCGCTGATTTACCGTCGCAGAGGCCAGAGGGAGAGAATTGATGGACGCTACCACATCGTTTTCTATCCTTGATGGAAAGGAAGAGGGAGGAGAGTAAAAAGCTCACGCAAAAGCTTTCATTGCGTGTTCAGGGAAGGGAAAAAAGCTCGACGTTTTGGTCGACAGTTGTTACTCGATTTTGTCCTGTCGAATTGCTGCGGTTATTTCAAAAGGAAAAGAGAAGAGAGAAAGAGAAGGGGAGGAGGATGGTCTCTGTGCGATTAAGCTTTATTCCCGTCACGCGCGTGTTCGCGTATATATACGCAGGGCTAATGCTATTGCCGGCGGTCGATTCTCGTAGTGTGTCTAGCACGCGCGAAAAATTGCCGGCGTCAGCGGCGGCTGCTGTTGCAGACCCAGGCCTTGAGAAGTCGCCTGAAGGGCAGCAGCAGTAGTATAGTCGGTAGTCTTTGGAGCTTTTGCTCATCTTTTCTCTCACTCTCCTTGTATATGCTTGTTCATTTCAAAGGTTTACGGGAGTTACTTTTCTTTCTCGCCGCTTCTTTTCCACTGTCGGATTTGCAGGATTGTAAGTAACGTAAGAAGAGAGAAGTATATATGGTAGTGGTGGAAAGGAAGGGAAGATCAAGAGAGAGAAGTATTCCTTTTTTTCATAAGCTGATTTTGTTGAAGTGCTGAAGATATATACTATGTATTCAGAGCATATAAATATATCGTATTCGTTGTGAGAAGCTTTTTTAAAAAAAGGAAGGATTTTCAAGTGAGAGAGAGAGAAAGACGAAGTTTAAGTTTGAGCTGCAAATTTTATCAGGTAAATACGAATTAACGAAGTAAGGAAGATTGTGAGAGAGAGTTGAAACTTCGCGAAGGTAGAGATTAAAAAAAAAAAAAAATGAAAATGGTAAGTTACTTGTAAATGCGTGGTAATTTACGAAAGGCAGATACTTAAAAATAATGAGGTCTGCTCTCATGTCATGCAAAAGCAGTAGTAGTAGTAGTTGTAGGAAGCAACAGCAGCAGCTTGTGCGCTGAAGTTTAACCGAAACGTTTACATATCCCCCTCGAGTTATTAATTTCCATAATACTTCGCGAAGTGACGTGACCGTTTGTATCCCCCTCCTCCTCCTCCTCCTCCTCCTCCACGTTTCTACTCCTCCCACCATCTCCTCTTTTTTTTCACGTTCAACCAAGAAGAAAGAGAAAAAACCACATCCGCAATTAAAGCCAAATTTGCTACGTCTGCTGTACTACGTTCTGTATACTCACTGGTACACACACGCGAAAAAAAAAGTGTTCGGTTACGTGGCGCATATAAATACATATATAGAAAGTGTGTATGGTGCGCGCAAATTTTACCACAGCGATTTTAAACTTCCTGTACATACATACATACATACACGCCCCAAGTTCTCCAAAAACCACATCAGTACGAGCTGTAATCATACACACAACGGTTGCTTTACTTCTTCAATGACATCATCGACCGAGCTTCGTCAAGTAAAAAAAAAAAAAGAATAAGGGAGACAATACATGCCTCATATACCAATCTACGAGAAACACAGCCGGCACAAGAAATTGCATATGTGTGTGTGTAGTGTCAACGAAGACCAAAGACAGAATTTCGCGACAAGTCGTCAAGTTTAAGTAGGGAATAAAAAGTTTGTGTAGCGGCTGCAGTAGCAGCAACTTCGCACAGCAAGCCGTCACCTGCTTGGGTCATCTTCTTCCCTGGGTGACGAAAATTCCACTCTTCTTTCTGACATATTTTTCTGTTCCTGTTATTCGTCAGATGTTGGTAAAGGAGAGGATACAAAAAAAAAGAAGAAGAAGAAATGGTGGAGATGAGGATTGTTGGACTTCGGCTAATTGACGTACGCGAACTGCTTGAGTTATGATGTCTCGCGTCGATGATGATCATCCTGTTTTTTTAATCACGTAGATATATAACGGATACTCTCTGCTCTTCTTCTTCTTCTTCTTCTTCACGTACCTCAAAATAAAAAAAAGGGTATCGTTGTGGGCGCGCGAGAGAATTTTCTTTACCTTTTGCGGTAAATGTATATTTCTTCGATCATCTCTGATTTTCTAGCTTTGATTATCTTTTTAGCCCCCGCAGGGTCGTTATGATTGCTTATAAGCAGTGTGTGTATGCGTGTGTGCGAGAGACAGGACAAGTTTCTTCTCCTTACTTGCGCATTTCCCGAAGTAGCAGCAACAGCAGCCGGCTCTTCCTCTTTTATCCCTGCTTTACGTCCTTATACTGTTTTTTCTCTCCTCTCCCTCTCTCTCTCTCTCTTCTGGGTTGTCTAGTATCTTTACGCGGTCGACAGATGCGGCGGGAGGAGAAAGAAACTCTTGGGATCGAGAGAGAAAGAGAGAGAGAGAGAGTTTTATGCGCGCCACAGAAAAGAGTAGTAGTAGTAGTAGTAGTAGCAAGAGCAAGTAAGCGTAAGCTTTTGCGTTACTTTTTTACGTTTGATGCTGGCGATATCGAAGGAAAGAGAGAAAGAGAGCCTGGCATGGCCTTGTCGCAAACTTTTATATACGGCGCGCATGCCGGGCCCTGTCAAAGTGACTTTTCTTGCGCTACTGCTGCTGCTGCTTCTCTTGCGAATTGCTGGGAACTGCCATGTGATGTAATAAAAAAAGTTTTTGACTGACGGATTCTTATTAAGCATTAGTCAATATATGACGTATTTTATATGTATACGAAATATCGAAATAAATATAAAAATTTTATCTGGCTTGTATGTGTAGATACTAATGTGATTGGCAAATTACGAGAAATTTTTTATTATTTTTATTATAAATATGTTAATGTAGTAATAGACCGATTTTTTGGATTTTTATTTTTATGATATGAATAAATCTTTGTTGTACTTTTATAATTAATTAAAATTATAAATGTAGTTGAAAATCATGTCTGGTTTTACTATTATTTATAGGCGTAAATTAATTAAATGTGTAATAAATTAATGGAGTTGAGCTTTATACATTGAAAAATAATCTAATTACATTTAAGTTAATGAAAACATTAAATAACCTTTAAGTTAATTTTTCAAATTTTGTGAAATGTTATTACAATATTACGTTGCAGCAATAATTAATTATCTTTCTATGATTCAACAGCTTTTGCTTAATATAGATAATTATATTTATTAAATATCAAATTTTACATTACGAAATTAAATTATTTTATGGATCTTAATGAAATCAAAATTATGAACACACATCATAAACAAATCAATACTTACGAAGTTGTCAATATTTAATTTTTAATTAATAAAAAAAAAATAATTTATTAAATTTTAAATATTGTAATATTCAAATGATCGGTCAAAAGAACATACAAATCAACTTCTTCAAAATCCAAAGGAATCATTAAGGATGTACTGGCTATACAGAATAACCAACATGACAATAATGAAGTGGTAAGACGCGATCGCGGCAACTTTGCCTGTAGTAAAATAGAGGTATTCTGCAGATAATACCAACATAAAGTCTAAAATGTGAGGTTAAATGTTACGATTCACGGTAATTTTTGAAGATATTTCAGTTAAAATCCCGTGAATCATTTTGATTTTGAGCTCAAATAACATATAATATTATAATAAATGAGTATACAAAATTTTAGGTCATTCTCAATTTTACATCTATGTTTTTTTTTTCGTTTTTCAGTATTTTCCATAAGAACAATGTTAAACTGATATGCTTATAACTTTTGTAAAAACCCGTGAATCGATCCAAAATTTTAACTGTAGCTTAATTAGAGTATTTTAAAGCGATATTGAAAGTTTCATAACGTCTCATTTGTAGAAGTCTTATAGCCAGTACACCCTTAACTACACATCTTTCTTTGTATATACTCGCAAATATTTCTAATTTGATGATGTAAAAAGAAACTTATTTGCATTCAGTTTGAAAAAAAGGCAGAAGCACATTTTCTTTCATATCTCAAAACTAACTTCATTGTTTTTGCATACCAAGACATATATTTCTACAACTCTCAAAAAATCTTCTCAAGATCCAAATTGATACACAGTCTGACTACTTTGAGCAGAACATTTTTTTTTATTTTTTGTTTACCTTAATGCAAAGTAGAGAAAGAGAAAAAAAATCTAGACTCGCCAAGAGAGAGAGAAAAAAAGAGATCACAAGATACCTGTATACAAGTGGCGTCAAAGTGACTACGCAATTGATGTAAAACTACGATGCTTTCAGCAGCGCTCTCTGAACTTCAATATATATATATATATATATATATATATCTCATATACTTTCCCTTTGAGTACATCGAAACGAAGGCGCGCCGCCCGGTATATATCATAAACTTCACTCTTGGCTTAAATCAAGCCCATCGTCGTTCGCTCTCTCTCTCTCACTCTCTCTTACTCTGCCTTTCTCGTAATCAAAATACTTTCTCGCGAGCGCGCAAAAGAAACAGGCAAGAGAGAAGCGGCAGCAGCAGCTCTGGCAAAAAGGTACCGCGCGAGCTCGCTTGCTTGTTTGCTCCCAATTGCCTCTCCCCGTGTGTAAATAAATAAGCAAGAGGAGCGCACGTAATACGAACGATGAGGAAAAGAGGCGCCCGGGCTACATAGATCGAGAGAGAGAGAGAGAGAGAGAGAGAGAGAGAGAGAGAGAGAGAGAGAGAGAGAGAGAGAGACGGAGAGGAGGAGAAATAAAATTCATGCACTCTTATGTAAGCAGGCACACATGCCAGTACCAGCCAGTATAACTGCAAGCGAAATCGAGCTATATCTACAGAAGTTGGAGGATGAGGAGGAGGAGAGGAAGGTCTCGAGTAAATCGTTGTGTATAGAGAGAAGAAGGGGGAAAAGGGAGAAGCTTATTATGAACGAGAGACTTGGTTGTATGTGGCAGTGGTATGGTAGCAGCAGCGGTCCTGGACAGTTGCGCAAACGGTCTGTTAATCGAGTGTGTGGCGGCGATGGTTGCGGCTCGTCGATCGAGCTGTGTGTGCCGTTGTGATGCACGTGTGCATACACGCGTGTATATATACATAGGATACAAGAGGCGCCGGAGGAATGAGCGAGCAGGCGAACGAACGAACGAACTCACGGCGAATTATCGCATTACTTTCATGACGGGGCTCCTCGCGGCAGCTGCTAATAGCGCGGATACTGGCTATATGGTCTGGAAAATTACACTTAGATGATTCTGAGGAGAAATATCTGTATGGATAAAGAGAAGAGAAAGAGAGGGATATGGTGGTGGATCGGTAAATAAGAATCTTGAGTCAAGATGGACTTGGTTTCTTTTTTTTTTTTTTTTTTTTAGATGGTTACTGAGAACGGCAGCGTGTGTGTCTAAACGATTTTCGATATCCCATTCTCGATTATATAGCGACTTTACGTAATGTTCTGAATTTACATCGATGAGAAACCGCAATTTTCTTCTATCGACGATACTACTATGGCTTTGGTGTGGGTCTTTTAAAGAATAAAAAAAAAAAAATGCGGCCGATGCTTTAACGATTTTAATTCGAGTTCAAGCTCTTTCTCTCTCTTGCGAGATTCGTTTGCCGAGTGAAAAATTACGTTCTTTAATAACTTTTTATCGGAGATCGAATATGCTGCTGGGGATACTTATGAACTCGAACTATCGCTAATATTCTTTCATTCTTTTTTTTTTATTATCTGAACTTTCTATATGCATACTTAATGTCGTTCCCAATAACTACGCTTAAAATATTTATTTGCTAAAATTTAAATAAAATTCTATATATTTTTTAAAAAAAAAATTGTATTTATATTAATCAATTTAAATGAAAAATATAAAACCAACATTTTTATTCCAACACAACTAAAGCTTGCATTTTCTCACGTATATTTACACAAACAATCAAAATGATTTTGATTGTTCTCCCTCTCACTATATATACAAACATTTTTTCATTATTTGTTGCAAATTGAATTCCAAGTTATATATACATACATACATACATTCTCGAGCTTTTAAAAAATTCACAGCTGAAAGGTTCGAATTGAAAAGCTCGTGCGCGTGCAAGTTCATTCTTTAATTTTTCAATGTGATTGAAAGCTCCAAGCCATCAAACATACTTTCCAGTGAGCGAGTAGAAAAAGAGAAAGAGAGAGAAAGCAAAACCACAACCAACCTTCTTACAATTCCCTTTTTACCTTCACAACTCGATAAAAATCTTTCAAGGTATATGGAAAGGGCAGACCTAGGTTTATATATGTATAGGTATATAAAACGTCACGAAGAATGAAACAAACTCGTTTCCGACTTTGATAGTTTTCTTCGTACTTACATATACTCTATAACTTAACCATATATAACCAGCAGTGGTCTCTACAATTTTATATACCTAAAGAAAGGGATACATCATTCTCAATTTTACGAACACCAATATACGTATAGTCGACTTTGTTACCTATACCTATAGTTTATACAGACCTTTTAACCGAATACGAAAAAGTAAGCATCAAATTCTGTCTGAAAAGTAGCATTCTTGTAACAACAATACCAAACAACAAACATTGAAAGTTGAAAAGAATCAAAAAGTAAAAAAGCTTGAATAGCAGAAAATGCAAGCTGCGTATACTATTCCGTTAGAATCTAACTATATTGGTACTATTACTGAGAAACATCCGTCTTCATTACGAGATTGATCGGGTATTGACTTTACTAAGGTATAAGGTATATAAGCATCACTTCACCAGGTTCATTATCTTGAAGAAAAGAACGTTAAGAACTATAAAAGATATAAACTCAACCGACAATTATTATTCACATAACAATGGAATTCTTCGTTTTTTTTTCTTTACTTCACTATGACATATTCCATTATTAGCTGTTCTCCACGTTATACAGACTACTACTCTCACCGGTCACGCATCTCTATCTTCTACTTCCCTCTTACATATTTTCCAGATCTATAGTGCGAGACGCGCGCCTTTTTAAAAAAGACCTTGCCAATATCGAAAACCGATTGCCTTTTTCCAGTAGCGTACCTATATACTCTACTCTCTTATTTTCTCCGTCATAGAGGCCAGTAGAGGAAAGAGATGCTTGGTTGGAAGAAAAGAAAAGCTCGAGGTACATAGTAGTAGTAGTAGTAGTAGTAGCTGGAAATGACAGAAATAGTAGAAAGGAAAGCAAAAAGCTCTCCCCCTTTACTTTTGCAAGCACAGACAGAGAATAAGAGAGAAATTGGAGAGCGAATCTGCCTTGACTTGGCTGCTTCTCATCCTGGTCAAAGTGAGCTTGCATGCAAGCTACTAGTAGTCAAAGGTGCAAGCTCTCTTTTCGCACGTTAGTCAGACACGATGCTGCTGCTTCTGCTGTTGGCGTTATATTCTCATATTACATGAAGGTTATATATATAGTGGGCGATTGAGATTGCGCGTTGAGAAGCTGTATATGAAGGAGTATAGAAGGAAGGGTATGTAAAGTTTATCCATCAACTGAGCTTCTTGGCTTATTTCACATTGATCAGTATTTTGCACCAATGGACAGTTAAAGATGAATTTCTCTCTGTCTCTCTTGAATTTATAGGACATACCAGAAAGAGGTAGAGAGAGGTAGAGTGAGCTTTTGGTTTTAGTGTAGCCTTTGAGCTACCAATGGTTGGCTTGTAAAAGGGCTTGCATAGAGCTTAGTCCACTGGAAATTTGTAAATTTAAAAGGAGCTTTTCTAGTGACATTTTCTCTTTCTCTCTCTTTTTCGAGTTGGTTAAATTTACACTACGGTCTTTCTCTCCAACCCCCCTAGAGAGAAAGAGAAAGAGGATTTTGTGCGATTTTTGACTCACTTTTACGTTCTTTCCTCGGCATTGTTTTCAAGCTTATACCAAGCTTTATACAGATAGATACAGTTATATTTATATACAACTATACGTGTGGCAATGCATAATTTGCGTTTTGCGCGAACGCGATATAAAATTATGCGCAGGTATTTGTTCCTGGGGAAATAACTGTGTTTCTCTCCTCCTCCTCCTCCTCCACCTCCTCTTGGCCACATAAATATTTTAAAGCCCACCAGCGCTACTATACCACCCTTCTCGACACAATCCCTTTCTCTTTTCTACCCCCTTCTTCACGTCGGCACAGTTTTCTTTTTATTTATTTTTTTTTTTTTTGTGGAAAATTCCAACTGTGAAATACTTCATACATTATAAATCAGGGCTTTATTCTTTTAACAAGACGCTCTTGTGTTGAATGGTAAATTCGAAAGCCGCAAAAGCGCTATGGCAGAAACCGAGAAAGAGTCTTAATATTTCAACGACTAGAAAAGATATGAATTCTTATGTACACCCACACACACATACATATACTTTTGCCATCTGGTGATGTAAAATTAAATAAAAGTAATATTTAATAATCCCTTGGTTTCTTTTTTCTTCTTTTTCTTTTTTTGTTTTGTATTTGCATTATCTATAAAATATACAAAATGTAGTGTTAGCATTGTATATTAACAATGAGAAGCTTAAAAATAGAATCGCAGGAGACTACTAGACCAGCTTCTGTATTCTTTTTCCCGACTATTCCAATCGACCAGTAAATATAGTCTTCTTCTCTTACCACAATCTACTGTGGTCGCAGCAACAATTGCGTCTCTTTCAAGTTTCTATACTACGACTCAAGAGGAAAGAAAAAGAGAGAGAAGGGATATAAGTGTGCATTGCACACGCAATTTTCCGTCTCGCTACGCTTCCGCGTCTTGCACATATACTCAAGACTCTAGTCGGAGTATAGTGGTAGCTTGAGCTTTATTTACTCCTACCACAATTTTTTTTTCTTCTTCCCATTATCGCGCCGATACGCAGCTAGATTCTTCTCCTTTTTCTTTTTCTTCATAGCCGCGGGGGGTCGGAACGTCCAAAAGGAGCAGCAGCAACAGCAGCGGGTGCGAGACTTCTTGACGCGAAGTTAATCGAGGCGCGAAAGGTGGTTGCCTTGGCTGCTGTTGCTGCTGCTATTCGCTCATCGCTTCGAGGTGTATATACCCCTCATTCCTCTCTTTCTCTCTCTCTCTCTCTCTCTATAACGCCATCCCTCGACTTTTCCTCATTTCGCTTCTCGTCTTTTTTTTTATAAGCACCTTTCACTCACTTACTCTTTTTTCTTTCTCTTTCCTCCTGTGTTCAAGCAATCGGTAAAAATGTCGCTAGCAGAAGGGCAATTAAAAATGAAGTGGACTTGACTCTTAGATTGGCAAGACCATAAAGAAGAAAAAAAAATGAAATATATAAATAAAACTTATTATTTTGCTTTATAGAAACCTAAGATTAAATTCAATATCAGTTTTTTATAAAGATTTTTAAAGAATTTTTATTCATTAGCTGCTATATGGTCGTCTTGATGAAGAGCTAAAAAGAAAAAAAAATCTTAAATTAACCATAGTATTTTATTTTCAATTAATAATTTATATCTTTTGATAGAAATCATAGGATATAAATGAAGAAGAAGAAAAAATATATATCATTGATATATTTTTTTTTCGTTCGCTATCTCTCACATATACACGATAACGAAGCTATCCCACACACGTTTTTTTTACAAGTCTCACGTTTCTATAAGTTGAGCTTGCTCGCTCGGCAGAAAAGCGCGCCCCTTTGTGCAGAAAAGCGAACTTGCCCTCAGGCTGCTCTCTTCTCTTCCTTCTTCTTCTTCCATATATATCGCTCTTGGTGCTGAAAGAGAAAAGAGAAACGGGAGTAGTAAGATATGCGGCCCGGTGAAACGTGCGTTTTGTCACTCGTAAGTAACGAAGTCGAATGGACTGGCGAGAGAAAGAGAGAGCAGCAGCAGCAGTAGCGTTCAACGCACGCGAACACCACCACCACCACCTCCCTTCCACAGAGAAGTAGAAGGTATAGTGGTGGTATAGGTACTGTGCTAGGGAGGTGCGATTCTACTCGAGTACTCGAAAATCATCCGATACTTTTTTTCCGAGTATCGGAGTATCGAGTCATTTTTGTAAATATCCGATA
>JAPYZE010003437.1:0-16841 GCA_030522805.1 Leptomastidea abnormis | reverse complement strand
ACCACCAAAACAGACTACTTGGTCTCGGAGAAGCGTAAAGTCTGATCGTGTAGTTTTTTGGGAACAAAAATCATAGAACCACCAAAACAGACTACTTGGAAATGAAAAAATAAATACTTTTTTATTTATTTTTTTTTTTTTTTGAAACAAAAAAAAGAAAAAATGGTAGAGAAGAGAGCTTTACACAACATAATAAAGGGTAGGTAGGTAGGTAGATAGATAGTAAGCTTTTCTCCCTTGACCCTCTTTGAGTTTGTGATGCACACATACAGATAGATCCGCAAAGAGAAGGATACAAGCAAGAGATAGGTATCTCTCTCTCTCTCTCTCTCTTTAAAGCTAGAAAAGCGGGCAGTAAAGAGGGAAACAGTTTAGCCACAAACGATACGTTTAGTCGTCCTTCTTCTCCTTCTCTCGGTGGTCGCATCGTATATATAGTATAGGACGTCGTAGTTGACTCTCTGATATACATATATGCGCAAGGTATATGTATACGCTTGGTAAGCTTTTCTTTCTCTCTCTCACTCTCCCTTTAGTTCTGCGACGATTAATTAAACTGCGGGCCGAGACGCGTACAATGAGGCGCGTCCCATAACAGCAGCAGCAGCAGTAGTACCCACAGCAACCCTATCTCTTGACTGTATGTACTCTCTTTCTTTCTCTTTTTTCCTCTTTCACCCTATACCTGCAATCTCGCGGAGGAGCTTTGCAAAAAGAGAGGCAGTTGCAAGGATCGAAAGAGAGAGAGAGAGAGAGAGAAAACACAGGTTGAGAGTGGAGTAAAGTAGAGAGTGAGATGGAAAGGGCTGCTGATGGTATAGTTGTGCCGCAACTTATTCGCTTTCTCTATCTCTCTACTACAATCTTTTAGCTCTTGTATATAGAATGTATATATACCGAGGCTCTCTCGATTACCAAGTCTTCTATTCATGAACGAGAAACGTTACTACTGCAGTATATCTATACCCCTATACCTGCAGCCCGAGACCTTTCTTACACCGATACAAATACATATACTACCACTTTTACAGCTTCTGCTGCTGCTGTTACTATACTGCTGCTGTACTGACTCTACAGCGTTAAATCCGCTTGAGCTTGCATTTTCAGACATATCTCTCTCTCTCTTTCTCTGTCTGTCTGTCTATCTATCTATCTGTTTCTTTTACTTCTTCTATATACTGCATCTCGTTTCACTCTTTTTTTCTTTTTCTTTTTTTTTTCTCTCAAGACCTTAGTAGAAGCTTAAAAAAAAAAATAAAAAATTTCTGGTGCAGCACAAGGCAAACAGAAAGTAAAAAAAAATAAAAAAAAAAAATAAACCGCTCAAATCTTCTCGTTTTTTTCCCTGCCAAGTACTCCCACTCTCTCCCATCTCTCATTTCCTTCAATCCACTTCTTCACCGGTGTTCCACCATATCGTTTTTTTCTCTCTTTCTTTCTCTCTCATTTTTTTTTAGTTTCCTTTCCTCGATTTTTCCATCTCCCGCGGGTAAAACTGAAATCTTTTGCCCGCAGGAGTGGATACCCACAGCCCCGAAAAAAATTACGTTCACGATTGAATGATCAAGCGCTGCAGCAGCAGCACCACTACCACTACCACCTGCAGCAACGTAGGAAAAAGTTTTTACCGTAACGTATAGTGGAACCACGGCTTATGTGTCTGACACACACACACACACACACACACACACACACACACACACACACACACACACACACACACACACGTTTATGTAGAAGCTGACTGGCAGGAATATATATACATAGGTTGGTTGTAACGATCAAGCGCCGCGCAGCGTCAGGCATTTTTATACCGAATTTCACGCGTGCATCCCCTTCTCTACACATACATATGCATATATAGGTACATATATATACGTACCTATATAGAAATTTTTTTTTCTCTGCTCGTCTTTTACTTACCAATTTAACGGAGCGTTGAATTCTTGCGATTGATCGAGGTATTTGTTGTCGTATACATATATTCGATTGCAATACACATGCCAAGCCTATATACCTATAACACTGCAGCAATAGGTAGTATAACAGCAGACACAGCCTCCCTTACTCGCTTGCTATTTCATGCGAGACATTCGTGATTCTGATTCTGTTTTTTATTTTATTTTTCCATTTTCTATCTCAGTCATACCTCTCTTGTAGTAGTAGTAGTAGTAGTAGTGGTAGTAATAGCAGTACACACTCTCTTTCTCTCGGACCTTGCCTTTTCCCTTTCCGTTTGTGTTCGCTGACCCGCATGAATGGCGAGTTAATCGAAAACACAACACACGAGAACTCACATGCTCTATTGTTCTGTGTATGTATAAAATATATACCATTTCTATATACCTGTACCTACTACCCCTTTTTTATCTCTTTTTTTTTACATTGGGTTATATAGCTTCATGCTCATCCGTTTCTCCACACGTTTGTATATTATGCGTTACCCTACATATACACACACGCACATAGACCGTAATATTCATTTGTTCATTCCATTCATTTTCTTTGGTTTTATACTACTATTCTCTTGAAATTCGTTGTCTTTCTAAAATTTAACGACCCGTAATTTTTTTTTTTTGTTTTATCATTTTTTTTATTATATGATGTAGGCATACCAAATCTGTTTTATATCACTTAATTTTGATTGTTTCACCTATTGTTTTAAAAATTATAAAGGTATTTTCTTTTTGTTTTCAAATATTTAACAATTGTTGTACTTTGTTCTATGACAAAAAGAATAAAAGCATTTGATTTACTTGATTTAGTATAATTAACAAGATTTTTATACTATTGTGTTTGAAAATAAATTTCAGCGATCATAAGTAACGTGAAAATAAAAAAAAAAACAAATAATGAACATTGCTAATACTGTTTATTCGTCACAGTAACAAAAAAAAAAAGGAAAAAAATATTTCATTTCAAACACGAGTAGCTTTTTATAATAATAATAATAATGATATCAAAAAGCACAAAGGAAATACAAAATGGCAAAAACAGATTTTTATTTTCAAATATTCATCCTCTACGCTTAGCGTAATTTAACATTATTAAATTTCAAAAATAAAAATAAAAAAAAAAATAAACCAAGCAGAAAATTTAAAAAGTCAAAGCTCTCTACTATGGAGAACAGTGATAGCAGCAGCAGCAGCAGCAGCAGCAGCAGCAGCAGTAAAGACGTGCAGTTTAGTATAATCATGCTTTATCCGCATAATTTTAAAATCAGTTCATAAGAATTATTTCATGATTAAAACTGCTAAATCTGAAAAACCAAAGAAAAGATTAATGGAAAATGAATGAAAATGATGATGAGTAAGAAAAAGACGAAGCAGCGTCCATAGTATCTGTCTGTCCGTCCAAGAAGTAGAAGAAGAAGAAGAAAAAGAATAAGGACTAAGGCTCGTTAACGTTGATATCTCTGAAATCTTGAAAGTCGTCAGAGCGGAAAAAGCACCGTTGGAGGTGAAGTGTACAGTGAAAAAGTAAAAGAGAGAGAGATGCTTGCAAAGAAAGAGTAAAGGTAAAGAAAGATGGGAGGTAAAAAGGGTGGGTGGAGGGGGGTATATAAGGAGTCGGGAGCGCTCGATAAAAAGGATGACAAAAGAAGAAGAAGAAGCCTGCAGATGAGAAAAGAGAGGTATATAGTAAGAAGGAGGAGGAGGAGGTTACTTGGGTTGGCTGGATGGGCGTAAAGACGAAAGAGGGTTGTACGGTCGGCGACGAAGAAAAGAGAGAGAGAGAGATTGAGAAAGAAAGCCTATATAGCAATAAAAGGTGGCAAAGCAAAAAAGGATGGACTATATAATATATACTTGCCATATATACATTATAATGTATATTCCAGCAAGAGATAGAAAGAGGGAGAGGTAAGAGGGCGTCGACGACGACGAGGAAGAACCGTAGATATATACCTCTACGTCTGTGCACCACCATTCCCATCAGAGAAGAAGAGAGAGAAAGAGAGAGAGAGAGAGTAAAGCAAAGCTTCAGAGTCAGGCGTGTCGATTGAACGAGCTGGTGCTGCTATATAGTGGGTGTACAGGAGAGAGAGAGAGAGAGAGAGAGAGAGAGAGAGAGAGAGTTCAAGTCCCGGCTGCGCGTTATATAATGTTCATTCGCGCGTATGCACAGCCGCAATCTGCATCCTGAGAGAGAGAAAGAGAGAGAGCATACTATACACCACCATCACTACAAGGGTTTGCTGCTACTGCTGCTTCCATTTTTATTTTTTTTCTTCTTCTTCTTCCGTCCGTTAAGCTTTATCCTTCTTTCTCTTCCTCCTCCTCCTCCTACTCTTCCGTAAATTCCTGGCTCGCAGCACACACTTATCACGGCGTTAACGACCTCGGTAAGGTACACCTATATATATATATATAGAGGGTAGAAGAGAGGAAAGGGAGGAAAGAGTCCTGCAAAACAAGCAAGCTTTTCTTCTCTCACATATTATATAACTATATGTGTATACCTGCAAGCTCTCTCTCTCTCTCTCTCTACTTTTATTTCTCTTTTTTTCTCTCTCTCTCTCTCTTTTTTATATTCCTTTGGCTATCCTACAGGCAGATATATACCTATCTGAACAGAAAAAGCTATACACGACTGACAAGTGCAGTCACGATTTTCCTTTCTCTTTCTCTACTTTATTTTTATCATGTAGCTATATGCGTTGGTGTGGGTTAGCGTATAAAACGTCAGTTCAAAATATCGGGTTGAAATCAGAGACCGAATATATAATTTAATGTATGTGTGTCCAATATTATATGCATACATATACACACATATACTTATTCTTCGTTCTATAATATACAAATGCGAGTTTTTGTTGCCGTGGCTTTTTTTTTTTGGTGGACCGAGTCGTATATACAAATGCTGGTGGTCGTGTGTGTACTTTCATTGTGTGTGCTACTATACGCTGTAGCGTATACGCAAACGTGGAAAAGAGAGAGAAAGAGAGAGGGAGAATTTGAATGGGCTTTTGGGAAGGTAGGAGGTGGAGTGGGTGTGGAGACCTGGAGGAAGAGAGTTATTGTGTATATCGTAAAGCGTGCAAGTGAGAGAGAGAGAGAGAGAGAGAGAGAAAAAGAGAGAAAACGATCGAACGTATACGCATATATATATATACAATACTGTACATCGCGAATATATAGAAGAGATAAAGGAAGAGAGAGAGAGAGAGAGAGAGAATGAGATAGAGGGTGTGTAGTTGTGAGGATATAATAGCGCGAGGAGCCATATTTACACAGTCAAAACTCTCGTCTGTCTCTTTTGCTCTGCTTCTCTCTCTCTCTCTTTCTCCCACTCAATATATACCATCCCTTTAGCTTTCTATATTCATCTATCTCTCTTTCTCTAACTATTTAGCAAGGGTACGTGTATGCAGGTACATACGGTTGTTTCGATTTGACACCCAGGCCGATTATTATTAAAGGGAAGCAGCTACAACACGAAATGATCCTCACTCTCTCTCTTTCTCTCTATACTGCAGCTTCTCCCCTCCTTCCCCCTCTTATTTCCTATACCTATATAGATGAACTCGCGGCAAGCGACCTACTCGCCATCATATCCCAGTGTACAGCTTCCCCCCTCTTCTCTTCAATATATATATAGGTACCCTCTCTCCTCGACCACACACGACGCATTGACCATATACAGGTAGAGTGCGATGTGTAGAGGAGAAGCTTTATACTGCTCGATTAATTCCTATACGCTATATCATATACACTCACCCATACGTATTATATAGCTATCTTTATATACATATACACCCACACATACCCACATACACATATGTAGAGAAGAGGCTTCATTGTCGAGTGCACCTCGCTTTACCACCTCGATTATCCTACTACTATCCCCTTTACCTCTTCCCTTTTCCAACAGTATAGCAGCAGCAGCATCAGCATCAGTAGCAGCACTATAGCCTATACACACCCTTATCTGTCTGGCTAGGGGGTTACACTGTGACACACTGTTGCAAGTGAGAGAGAGAGGGAAAATCACATACCGCGTGTGCCTCGTCGATAAAGCTCAGCTGATCGAAGCACACGCGGACCACCGGACATAGCCCTATTAACCCCCCCTCCCTTTTCACCACTTATATGTATACACATACACACATTATATCGATATAAATGATCTCTCTCTCTCTCTCTCTCTCTCTCTCTCTCTCTCTCTCTCTCTCTCTCTCTGCACACCTGCGACACTATCATTCATATACCATTTACTCTCATCCTTCCAAATCCCATTTTTTCTTTTATCCTTCCCCTCCATCCTATTATCTCCTTTTTAATTTTCTCATTTTTACTCTTTGTGTTATACTATACATACAGATGAGCCCCGAAACTTTTCTACTTTCATTCATTCATTAATTCACGCTACTTTTTGGCGCATCGCGCGCGGTAGTGTAAGCTTTTCTCTCTTGAGCTATCATCCTGCTGGTATATATATATATATATATATATATATATATATATATATATATATATATATATTATATGAACAATATACCCGCCTCGCGCGTGTCTCATTAGCTCTCAGGTGTGTCTGTCTGGACTTTATATAGTCCCTGCAGCTTTCTCAGATATGATATATATATATACATTTAAAGAGAAAAGGAAAATTGCAACTTGCAAGTAAAAAGAAAGAGTGAGGGATAGCCGAATAATAGAGGAGCAGTCGCTTGAAGTGAGAGAGATAAAGAGAAAGGTCTAAGTGGAATACAAGAGAGAAGCCTAAAGAGAGTGAGTGAGAGAAAGAGAGCAGCACGTCCCATTGCTGTCAGCACGAGAAACTATATCTAGCACTACTACTACTACTACTATCAACTACTACTACTATCAACTACTATCAACTACTACTGCTACCCGGCATTTGTGCAAGCGCGCGCTTCCGAGCTTTTCTACTGTCGCCCTGAGTGACGTGACGACTAAGAAAGGAACACGCGCCCATACTCCTACTCTTTTTCAGTTTGCCAACTCTCTGGGATAGGAAGACTGAGAGGAGCAATGAAATGTACCTATATATATAGGTATGGTGGTTATACGGTGAGAAAATAAAAAGAGAGTGGAAAAATAAAAGAAAGAAAGAAAAAAGGGAAGTGAAAGAAAAGATGAAGGAATGGGAAAGTAAAAAATAAAAAGAAAGAAAGAAAGAAAGAAAGTGGAAAGCACAGCAAAAGAGTAGTAGTAGGAACCTAATGAAAACATTCGCTCAACTCGTTATTATTCCAAGAGTACAATATCCTCGTGAGATAAAAGATAGAGAGGGGAATAAGATGAAGTAAAAAAGAAAAGAAAAGGAAGAAAGTAATGAAAAGAGTAGAGAGAGAGAGAGAGAAAGATAAAAAGAAAAGAAGAGAGAGAGAGAGAGAGAGAGGAAGAGAGGAAAAATGGCTATGGTGTAGAATGTGTCTCTAGGGGGACTACCTACCAAACGGACAAGTCGTCGTCGTCGTCGTCGTCATCCACAAAAAGGACGGTACTGTAACTACGCCGACGTCCAAGACACATATACATATAGGTATATACTATATATAATACGAGAAACTCTCTGATGGCTATAGTGAGACAGAATCCGCAGAAGGAGTGTGTCCAACAGAGTAGCAGTAGTAATAGAAGGAGAGCTTGAAACAAAAGCCAGTATATATACATACTACCAAGGCCAGTAAAGAGAGTAAAGGAAAGGGGTAGGGTATAGAACATTTACCATAGAGAGAATGAGAGACAGGCAGGGCAATTGCCAAGGGCTTGCTTTAGGTTGCGTATATACACACGGACTCAAAGTATCTTTGGGCAGGCTTGTATATAGGGTGGATGAATCGTTTCTTCGCGTAACTTCAAGGTACTATATACATATACAGAGATGATGATGATGATGAAAGGACACACGACGCAACGCGTATTAGTGTGACAAGTGAGAGTGGAAGAAGATATGTATCTATATATAAAGGAGGCTGTTAGTAGTGCAAGTAGTATAGGAGTACGAGTGGTCAGCCGGAGGGTATATATGAATATACTGTGGTTCTGGTGTTGGTGGTTGTGGTGGTAGTACACATGCATAAGTATGAGAGTACCGAGAAACGGAGGACGACAGTTCATCCTGCAGTCCAAAAGGGAAATGTCTACATGTATAGGTATATTACCTTCTATTGCTGGTTAAGATCTATATGTGTGTGTGTGTGCTTGTGTTGTATAGGACGACGAGCGTTGAAAGGTCTTTGCAAAGAGAAACATATACATACATAAGCGAGAGCAGCATAAGGGCATAAAGCGAGCATCATCACCATCACATCAAGCGCTATCTGTTAGGTCGATATGACTATACAGGATTGCCAGTGTTCAACCATTTCAAGCTGCACAAAACCTTTTCCTTTATCTTTTTCATTCAATTCTGTTTTGAGATTAATATTACTGCGGTTGCTGCTGCTGTTACTCTTTCTACTAAATTTAACTTTTATGTATACATATTCTATATACATATATTATAAAAATATTCGTATATAAAATGCTGACGTTGATCATTTTTTGATTCGAGTATATAAGGAACTCCCAGAGAAGGCACTGCACCACGTCTTACCTGCGATTCTTACCACCTCTGGGAGACAGAACCTTAAGCATAAGCTCTCGTATTATACTTACCCTTGAGGTTCTCTTCTCTTCTTCCCTTATAGATATAAATATGGTATAACTCTCTCCTCTCTATACTCTAGACGGCTGGTATGCATGTTATACATTACCTCTTCGTTCTTCTTGACTGATCATCAGGATGAGCGCCGCATGGTGTATTTCTTAAGTGCAACGCATATCACTTAATACCTCTCTGAAACTACTATATCTCCTTCATCTTTTGCTCTCTCTCTCTCTCTCTCTCTCTCTCTCTCTCTCTCTATCTATCTATCTATCTATCTATCTCCCTTATGTTCCTTGAGCTTTTAAACTCGTCTTAGAAGTCATCGACCGAACGCGATGCAGCTATTACTATATACGTATACTCTCGTTATATATAACTACGATACAAATATAGCTAACATCCAAGGTAAAATCAAGCCCTTATAATATATACGTATGGGGGGGAGAAGGGGGAGGAGCTGGGCCCTTGAGATAAGAGACGCAAGCGCATTTTCCTCTGTACTCCTCCTTCGCACCCTCCCCCTTCTTCCCACTGTCACTCTATTCCGTAGCCTGCGTTCGCGCTCCCTCACGGGAAATCTCAGCAAGTCCTCGTAAAAGCTCACTCGCGTGCAAGATGAAGAAGAAGAAAAAGAAAAAGAGCTTCTCTATCTTCTCACTGATATATACTTATATGTATCTGTATATATATACTTACATATATTATATAGATGTATTATATTCTACCAAATCTACCAATGCAGAATATTATACATACATATAGCTGGTGTACAGGCATAAGGTGAGTTTGGTGAGCACACGAGTTATACTATACTATACGTCTACAACCGGTCATCGGAACCAATTTCTCGTATAGCTCGTAGCTGGTCTCTACTCTGTGCTACTCGTGTGTATATGTGTGTGAGATGAACGCTTGTCGCACTACATATTCGAATTGTAGGCTGATTGGGCACATTGTCCGGAGCCGTGACCTCGTACAGCCAATTCCCTTCTGCCTTCCCATATTCTCGTTCACCTATACCTCTATCACTACTATCCAGCAAGATATGCAAAGCCAGTACAATTGAAAGCAACGCGGACAGGCTGAAGCACTACTACTTTTTTTTTAATTTTTTTTTTCTCTATCATTCTTTAAACACACATATATCCCGCATATACTCGACCCTTTCTCTTTCTCTCTCTCCTTCAAAGCGATGAAAGACTCACCCTAACCAGAAGCAGTAGCATCTTCTTCTTCTTCTTTTTCTTCTTCTCTCTGTTTGGCTGTCTTTTTCTCGCTTATGTGCATGGGAAAAACACGCGGACTAAGCTTGAGTCGCTTTTTTGCACTCGCATATACATACATACCTACATGCGCTTTCCCTCAAAGAAGCGCACACATATATGTATATAACATATAGCTCTGTGTGCACCTATACTCACTCGGTTGCTTGCGATTCTCTCACTACTCCTTTCTCTTCTCTTACCAAGCCGCTATATAGCCAGATGGATTTGCATGCTAAAGCGCATAGCGGCTCTGTTCTGAGCCTAAAGGCCTCCCTCTCTCTCTCTCTCTCTCTCTCTCTCTCTCTCTCACTGAGCGCCTTCTCTCTTTTTACACCCTATCTCTATCTCTCTTTCTCTCTCTAACTTCAGTCATCTACCAACACTACAACCATTGCTCATCCGCATATACATACCTACATCTATCTATATCTTTCTCAGTCGCTCGTTTGCTGAATTATATATTTCCATACAGTAGCAGCCAGCAGCAGCAGCAGCAGCCTGCAGTACTCTGAACTATATATACTGCAGCTCTCTGATGCTTGTCTGTCTCTTTCTCTCTGTCTGTGAGATATATATGGAATGACGGATGAGAGAACATTTTGAGCTCTTGAAAATCGATCATCTCATTTTGTTGAACAGTTACGAGTGAGATAGAGAGAAATTGAAAGAGAGAGAGAGATACGTTTGTATATATGCTATATGTAGTATAATCACTTTATCATTTGTATAACTTTATCAAATGATAATCCATATGCTTATACGATACGCTCTGCGTGTTAATTTGATATCATCTGTTAAAAGCTTTGAAAGCTCTTCTGTTTTTTTTTCTTTCCTTTTTTTTTTTATTTTTAATTTATTTTAATTGATAGTTTTATTTTTTTATTATAAATTATGATTTGAGATGATGTTTGAATAATTGTGTAATTGATGGGAAATTGGTTGATTTGTCGTTTAACGATTTTTGAGATAAAACTTTTTAATTTATTTAAAGGGCTGAATATAAATATATGTGACTGTAAAGTTATAGATTTGATACGATATAGGTATATTGCAAAATCAATAAAATGTTAGTATGATATCCTGGAAAAAAAAAGTTATAATTAAAAAAGTAATTAAAAAAAATTCTTTATTATTATTGCACTTATTCGAGTAAAAATACCTAATTAAAATATCGCGTTTGATATACGGTTAATTAAATTTTATAATTAATAAAGGTACTTTTTATAAGTAATAAAGAGATGAACCTTTGTCAATTTAAAAATTTTTTCCCGAATAGCAGCAATAATAATAATAATAATAATATACTTTCTATACGAAATTCATTGTGTTTTATTGATAAAATGAAATACTGAAAATTTCATGAAAAATTAATAATATAATAATAATAATATTTACTTTTGAAAGAGTGAGAAGAAAGAGGAAGTGTAAAGGAGCGCTTATAAAGTTGGCAAAGATAAATATTAGTGGTAGTATAGGTATAGGGGGTAAAAAGAGAGAGGAGAGAGAAAAGAAAAGAGAGAGAATAAGAAAAGTAAGTTTTCTCCGCAAAAGAAATTAAAAGGAAAAGAAGAGTAATAGGAAAAGTTGTCAATTTAAGTTTGCCCGTAAATGCAGTTCTTGTGAGAAGCCAAAGTATAAAAAGTCGTCTCTCTCTCTACCCTTTTTTTTCCCTCAATATAGATATATATATGTGTATTATGTTGACGCACGTGTGTATATTAGTGAATTCAGTTGATACTAAGTCGAATATCCTTAAACGTGAATGGAAGATTTTCCTTGAAAAAATAAAAAAAGCTTTAGCTATATATGTATAAGTATAGCTAGACATTGTGTACAAGGGTGGTAGAAAGTAAATTCAACCCCTTACCTCCCCCCCTTCTTTCTCTATATAAGTTTTTTTCAAGTTTTTCAAACATCCCGAGGTTCTGCTTATATTCTTCTTTCGGTTCCCAGTTTTGCCCGTCATACAACGCTGCGTCTTTATACAGTATAACTATAGTCGTACGTTGGCGAGAGGAGGGGGGGGGGGAGGAGGAGAACTGAAGAGATGGAGTTTAGCTTGGAAGACAAACTTTCCTTTCGACTTGTTGCCTACACTGGCCCCGGCTATACACAGTTAAAGCCGCGACTACGACGACAACATCGTACCAACCCCACCCCTTCTCTACCCACCCACCCACCCACCCACTCACACACATATACATACAGACACGAATTGGCCATTTGCTTCTCAACTTGTTTCTCTCTCTCTCTCTCTCTCTCTCTCTTTCTCTCTCTCATGTATATGCGGGCTCCATTATTTTGTTAAACTTGTTGCACAGTATAGTAGCTAGTAGTATAACGGCAGCGGAGTCGTGGATCCGAGTCTATAATGATAAAGAGAGAGAAGGTTACACAACTGTTCTCTCTCTCTCTCTCTCTCTCTCTCTCTCTCTCTCTCTCTCTCTCTCCCTTATGCGTAACTACAACTGTAAATAAGGCAGCATATATACATATAATCGCTTATACATATATATTATCTTTTCAGTATGCCCCCTGCAAGGGAGGGTGACCCTCGTAGCTTCGTATTCTCGCGTGCATATATATTTCTTATCCGCTCCTCTTCCTCCATCTCCACCTTCTCCTCCTCCTCCTACTTCCTTCTTACCCAATAAATATACAAATGTCTTACCAAAGTCTTGTAAAGACGCTTTACTTGTTGCTCTCCAACAAAAACCCCTCCCAGAGTAAAGAAAAGTATATATACATATAAGCGCATCCCCTTTTTCTTCTTCTTTCTACCCTCAAACCTTCTACCTATATAGGTATAAAGTTGGTTCACCGCGCTTATCCGCTTTTGCTCGAATATAAGAAAAGAAGGCAAAGAGAGCAGAGTAGAGCAGAGCGCAGCTATTTCGTCGTCTACCAACTAATCCAATGAGTGTGGCTGCTGCTGCTGCTGCTGCTACTGCTTGTTGGAAATTCAGGGAATGAAGAGGTACAAGGAGAGTAAGATAGAAACTGCTCTGCTCTGCTCTCTTGCATGGTCGCATCTATATATATATGTATATATATCTTTCTCTCTTGGGTGGAGCTAGGAAATTGAGGTATTCAAGAGCGGTGCCGGCTGAAAATTAGCGTAAGCCCTCGGCCCTATATATATACTCACTCCCCTTGGTTGCCTTCGGGACGTTTTGCTCTGCGTGCGTATAGGTATATATATATATGTGTATATTGAATCGAGTTTATTACTGTAAGCTCTGGTGTATTGGTGTATATATACCGCGAAAGCGCATAGAAGCCTACTCCAGGCGCTTTAGGCTAAATATTTCACGCGCTTGAGACTTCCAGGCTTAATACCATTGCAGCGCTAAGCGAGGGAATTAAGGGAAGGAAGGGAAAAAGTATAGTAGCAAATGTAAAGAGAAAATAGTGAATACAGAAATAATACGATGATAATAATGATAATGATGATGATGATAATAAAGAGTTTTTTGTTTTTGATTTTGTTAAAAAGGTGTGGCACTGCTGGTATTACTTTTGGCTCTGCTACCAGTCAGACCGGGCAGCGGCCATGGTTTCGACGCCCATTTACGCGGACCCAGTTTTCTCATCGAGCCAAGCTCGAGGGTCGAATTTTCAAATTCGAGCGGCGCTTTTTTGGATTGCGCTGCCACGGGTAGTCCACCGCCAAATATCGACTGGTCAACGGCGGATGGTTTACCAGCTGGCGATGTACCGGGTATCAGAAGATTACTTAAGAATGGTACGCTTTTGTTGTTACCATTTCCCGCTGCGGCCTACAGGCAAGACGTCCATAGTGCGACTTATAGATGTGTTGCTAGTAATTCTGTTGGACGTGTACTTAGTCGTGATGTTCAAGTTCGAGCAGGTATTATTGTTATTTATTATTATTTTATTTAATTTTTACAAAAAAGAAAAAATTGTTTAAAATATACAATTAATTTTATACATTTAATTTGATTTTTTATTTATACAGTTGTCGTGCAACCATACAAGGTTGAGGTCGAGGTGATTGGTGGTGCATCTCGTGGTTGTACAGCAGTGTTAAGATGTCTCGTACCGAGTTTCGTAAAGGATCTCGTACGTGTAGTTTCGTGGTTGCAGGAACCGGCATTCTATATTTATCCTTCGCTACAAGGAGGTAAGTGAAGTGTGTTCTTCTTGTTATTTACTCTACATCCTGATAATTAAATGCGCCAACAACAATCAACACCCTATATATTTATCCTCATTTAAAACACATTTTCTCTTTCTCAAAATTTATTTGATTGTCAGTTAACATTATATATAATATCAATTTGATCTATTGATGTACATTTGTGCCTAACTTAGTAATTTTTTCTCTCTTTTGAATTTCTGCTTCGAATATTCCGTGTTCCAAATTAAATGACAAGCCCCTTCTATTCTTGCCGAATTCAGGCCAGATATGTATGTATGTACACTCCATATAGTTACATAGCAGCTTTCATTAGCAAAATGTCAACTAGAGATAAGTGCATGCTATATCTACGATTTTTTGCTCTCTTTTTTTCATTTAGAGAGAAAAAACACAATGTTACGTTTCACCTAATTTTCTTTTCTTTTTTCTTTTTTTTTATTATTATTAATTCCTCTTGATATCTGCAATATAATTTCGCGTAAAAATAAAACTTTAACGAACGAGGAAGCTTAACGAATTTATATATAAGTATATACGTATAGAAGAGAACATTGACCTCGGTGTAAGAAGATATCTTCTCTTCAAGATTCTTATCTATATATATCTGAACGAAAGAAGAGTCAAGAGTAACGTGGGAAAAAAAAAAAAAAAGAAGTATAGGTATCGGAAAAGAGTAAAGCAAAAGGAGTAAACCAGAGAAAGAGATGGGGGTTGTATATGATGGAAGTATATAAGGGGTGAGAGAGAGAGAGAGGGAAGGCAACCTCTTGATGTTAACGGTCTTAGGGGCAGTATATAGGTATACGGATATATATATCGAGAAGAAATAAGAGGAAAAAAAGCAATAAAAAACGAGAGAGAAAAAAAAAGAGAGAAGAGATTCTTGATGGAGAACATCGCGGCTCGTTAGTACGATTCGGGAAGGGGGCTTGGCAACTCGTGAGTGAAACGAACGAACGAACGAGTGAACGAACGCGCGCACGCAGAGAGAGCTTGAAGCTATATCGATCGGGCGCGGTTGCAATTTTCCAGCGTCGTCAGACATAACTGACAAAAAAAAAAGAAGAAGAGAAGAGAAAGAGATAAAAAAAAAATGATAATACGGAGGTTGCACTATATGTGTATATCAGAGTTGAAATAAATCTGAAAACTCTTGAGACATTGTATTTTTTTTTCTCTTAATTTACAGATGGCAAATTTCACCTGCTACCAACTGGTGAGCTATTAGTTCACAGTCTTGAATTTAGTGATCAAGTACCAGGATATAGATGTCGTACAATGCACAGATTAACTAGGCAAGTTGTCGTTAGTTCAGTTGCAAATGTCAGGATAGCAGATCATCGTGGTGTTGTACCACCGGTTATACTTGATCATTCGGATAACGTTTATGTTGGTCAGGATGAATCGACATCACTTGTTTGTATTGCTCAAGCTTGTCCCACCCCCGAATACAGGTAAGTGAAAAATTTTTAAAAAATTTTTATTTTTTAACTTTTATTTTTATTTACTTTATTTATTTACTGCGCTTGGTATTTATTGATTATTCGGTTATCGATATATATATCGTAGCTTATAGGAAAGCTTTCTACTTTTTTTTATTGCACACACACAATCAATTCACAAAATTTATGATTTTTTTGTCGATTTTATTTTGCGGTTGAATATTGGTTTTTCAGCAAAATATTTATCTATTGATATAAACTTTATTCGATTTTAAAAACAAAAAAAATGAAAAAAAAGTAATACAAACTTTTCAAAAACACAATATATATATAACAATAAACGCTCTATAGTTGTGGTATCCTTAATACCTGGCAGCTATAAAGATAAACTTAAACTCTCCATAACTATAGGTGGTTCGCACAAACAGGAGCAGAACCAATGTTAGTATTACCAGGTCCTAGAACAAGGCTTTTAGGACCAGTGTTGGCTATTGAAGCTGTTACACTTGAAGACAGTGGTGTTTATCGTTGCGCAGCTGCCAATGCCGGTGGTGAAGCAAGTGCGGAACTAAGGTCAGTTATTATGATGGTGTTTGATATTAAATTTTGTATAATTACATAGTTAGTATAATTAAATAAAATTAATCAGCAAAACAATTTTATAAATTAAAAAACTTTTATAAAAATGTAATATAAACGAAAAAAAAATATTATTATTATCTGTTAAAACGAAACACACACATACAGGCTAGTGGTAACAGCTCCATTACACGTTGAAGTAACACCAGCATTATTGAGCGTTCATCTTGGCGGTAGCGCGGAATTTCGTTGCGAAATAAGTTCGCATCCACAAGCCGGTCCACATTTCGTTACCTGGTACAAAGACGGACGTCAATTGGCTGGTACCGGTCGTCAATCCGAGCTCCTACGCATCAACAGCATAACACGCGAGGACAGGGGGATGTATCAATGCATAGTACGTCGTTCGGAAGGTGACACGGCCCAGGCATCCGCTGAGCTTCAGTTAGGAGGTAAGCTTCGTATAGTTGTTTTTTTTTTGGCAAGCCTCTACTCTCCCTCCAGAGCGTTCAATTTTATCCCCAGTCTCTTCTTCCTCCTCTTACTCTCGTATACTCTCCCACTCCTTCTCTCTCTCTCTCTCTCACTCTCTCCTGACAAAAATACGCGATCCCCCGCGACACCCCCCCCCCCCCCCCCCCCCTCCTCCCCCTCCCCCCCCCCCCCCCCCCCCCTCTCTCTCTCGGTAAGTTCGTGAACGGTCGTCTGGTGATCAGCTCTCTGTGTTTTTGAGCATTGCTCTCGCTCTCAGTTCGACGCCCTGTACGAAAA
>JAPYZE010003436.1:0-12957 GCA_030522805.1 Leptomastidea abnormis | reverse complement strand
AAAAAAAAAAAAAAAAAAAAAAAAAAAAAAAAAAAAAAAATAAAAAAACAAATAAAAAATAATTTAAAAAAAAAAAAAAAAAAAAAAAAAAAAAAAAAAAAAAAAAAAAAAAAAAAAAAAAAAAAAAAAAAAAAAAAAATCATGACGCTGTATTTTTAAAATCACTTAT
Source organism: Leptomastidea abnormis (assembly GCA_030522805.1). Taxonomy (NCBI): domain Eukaryota; kingdom Metazoa; phylum Arthropoda; class Insecta; order Hymenoptera; family Encyrtidae; genus Leptomastidea; species Leptomastidea abnormis. The sequence goes on along the minus strand of JAPYZE010003436.1, from coordinate 12,788 downwards.
TGAAGCTTCATTGATTTTATATTAAGAAAAAAAAGGAATTCTATTTTATACAGTTACAACATCATTGAAAAAAAAAATAAAATTTAAAATAATTTTTCTATAATTATTTAAAAATACATAGCTAATAGTTAATTAAAAAATATAAATTAAAATTTTTAATGTTTTAAACTTACCGTAAATCGTTGTTTTTTCAAAAATTTTCTTTTTCTTTTGGAACAGCCGGCCATATCCAATCGTAAAGGCTATCCTCAGAAAGTAATTGACGTCGAACAATACATAAAGTATTGCAATACATGCAAGTGTAAAGTAGCTTAGCATCTTATCGATTTTACAATTTGCTACTAACCAAAAAAATAAGAAAATAAGTCACAAAACTGTCGAAGATGAATTTTAAAAAAAAATCACACGTATATATTAACTATGAAAATAATATAAATACGGAGAAAATAGATCGTAGATAAAATAAATATACGAAATAATTTATAACGAGTCTCCGTTCAACCGCGCGGTCAGACGAAGACTGACTTGGTCATGCTACTTGGTTAGCTAGCCCGGCATCGTACGGCATTCCAGTCAAGCGGGTAGCGTAGGTATCTCATTCCCGTTATAAGCGTTCGAGTGGCGTAGGTCGATGTTACTCTGCTGACACGATGAGTTCTAGATTCGACGCTAATGCCATCATGAAATGGCGGGAATTTATGAAATTGAATTTTTTTTTTTTTAATAAATAATAAATTCATTTTTATCATCGAGATATGATTTGGTGAATAAATTAAAATGATAAAACAAGACGTAAAATAACTACCTAAGCATAGTAAAAAATATTAAATTTTAAATATTTTACAATAAAATAATTATAGATTTAAGTCCGAGTAATTGAATTTTCAAATGATTCAATTTCGGTTAATAAAAATAATGTGTTGATCAAATAATTGAGTTTGGAAGAGTTTTGATTAAAAAGAAATAAAACGCAGTCATAAAAGACTGGTATAAAAAAACAGCTGAGTCATCGTTGCAGTTAAGTTTATTATCGAGGCTTTTTGATTTTAAATGTTCTTATTACTGCACTTATAAATAAAAAAAATATAAAAAATTTATTTCAAATCAGTAAAATTGAAATAGTATTTAATCCGTTAGACCAAACTTATAATTGAATCAATTTTTTAAATTATTTGTGTAAAAATACTAAATCATTTTTTAATATTGAAAATATTTCTATTTTTCTAATAATCGGAAAAGGAATTTATAAAATCAGAAATATATATGAAAATTCATTTATTACTTTGAGTGATTCGTATAAATTATCATAAATAACAGTGTAATCACAAAAATTTACAAGCGCATATTCATGTATTCATGATACATATTCTAACATTTTACTTAAATATCCTGTTATTTGTAGGATAGTCTTTTATGCAATAATAAATGTTGCAAATGATTTATTTCTTAAAAGCAATTTTTATTAATAATTCTTTTTATTATTTTTTAACGTAAGTATTTATTTTTTATTTGATTATAGAAATATTTTTCTATCATAATAATGTAATAATTATCATTGAATATTATTTAGTTAACTTTTTTATTTATATAAAATTTATTTTATGCATATTAACGTAATTTTTAATAATGAATTATGAACATAGAATACTGTAAACATACTACGAGACTAATATTTTTGTTGCCACATATTTTAATTTTAAAATATTTAAAGATTAAAAAAATGTTTAAAAAGGTGTGTTTATAGCATAAAAATAAAATATATCAATAAGTGTAATTTTAGTTTGAATTTGAAAAAAATTTGACATAAATTATTATGCATCTTTAGTATTTAAAGCTAATATTTTTATATTATTTAAAAAGATGCAATGTCTTTGGCTAGTTATGGCTCAAGCTATTTTATGGATAAAAAGTCTTTTTTTAATTATCAGTACAAATAAAATTGAACTTCATAAAATTTTGTACAATCAAAAGTAAGTGATTGAAAATAATAGAATAATAATTTAAATGTATATTTTACATAAATTAAAAGCTTTTGAATATTTTATTTCTTTACCAAGTTCGAATATTTTTTAACCTTATAAATTCACAACTGATTGTGAGTGAATTTATAATTATATTTAAATACTTAATCAATATTAGATTTAATATATGTACAATTAAGAATTTAGTATGTATTGTAAATCTTTAACGTTAATGCGATGATTTTTTTGTTCATTATCAATATAAAATATAATAAAATGTGTTATTACAAAGAGTTCTATATTAACAATCGAATATAAAAACACTCAAGATTACAACAAATACTGCACATTACAAACATTCCATACACATTAACGATTTATGATTTGTGTGGTTTTTTATTTATGAAAATATTGTAATCTTGTATATTAATATATACAAATTTATTTAAACGCCCCGTATTGTTTTAAGGCAAGGAATTATGATATAAATTTTAAATCTTAAACACAAGAATTTTTAACATGCTAAATAACCATTTTACAACAATTTACTATTGTGTTATTTAAGAATTAACAATGTGTGAAATTTAAATTTTCTTAATAACCTTTAACAAAAATTGTTCACAATCTCATCTCACTTACACAACATTATGATTAAACAAAAATGTCATACCAAGTTTTCAAATATTTACAATAGCACTTATCAAATAATTTTTTACTTAATTCTATAAATTATACTTCTGTATAAACATAATAAGTGAAGAAAATAGTAAGCTTGTGTTGCAGTTTTCTTCTTTCGTCTAACTAAACTCGACCTTTTTCTACTGAAACGTAGATTATACGACCATAACGCGTAAAAATATAGATTTTAAATATCTCGTACACCAACTCAAAGAGTGTTTATTAAAATTTTATACTTTTTTAATAATAAAAAGAATAAACTTTCAAAGAAAGCTACTTGTATTTCCATAACATATTAAAATTTAATTATTTATAACGTAATATCGTATAACGAATTTTTTTTCTTTATATTACCATAATTAATTAACTATACCTTTATTTATTAACTAACATTTGTTTTACCTATAATTTAACGTTAATTTATAATAATGCCATACATTATAAACCACAGATTTTCTTACAATTAGGCTTTAACTCATCTCACGAATCATAATATCAACCACATTTTCATTAATCACATTTAATCAAAACAATTATTCTTTCTAAAATCCACAAACTCTCTTGCCATCTGGACTAGAAAGACACTTATCAATTCAAGGCCTAACTTTTATAAAATGCAGGTGAAATTCAATATCACCATACACGATTTCCTCTTGAACGACATATCAAAGAGGAAAAAAAAAAATTGAGGCGAATTGTGTTATCAAACGAACGTTGTCTCGTTGACCGACTGAACATCGCAACCGTTTGGTGGCGCCGTTGCTGATGGAACTACAACGGCGTCTTCCGTTTGTCAGAAGTGTGTTGAGACAGCTTGAGCTGGCGCGTGTCCTTGTTGTCTTAAATTCGCTGAAGAAATGTCGTTACACTCCAGCCACCGGGCTACTTCAGCAGGCATTTCTGGTCGTACGTGTGGTACCTAGACGTGGTAAAAATTTAATTTAATAAGCTTATTTTTATAATTAATTTTATTGAATGTTAATATTTTTTTTTCATTTTTTTAATTATTTAATGATGTAAAAATGAATTTAGAATTTTTTTATGCTTATAATTCAACTGAATTTTATAATTTAACGTAATTACTATTTTCTTTCTTTTTTAGTATAAAATAAATATTTTTTATAAGAAGCAGAGACTTATTATCACCCGTATCATCTTACACGAAAAAAAGCTTTACATCTCTCCAGGGATGAAAAGATCAAGAGTCTCATAAACGATATAATATAGGGGAGACCGAATAAAGTTGGGTCAGTAAGGTCAAAGTTTGTAAAAGAACGAAAGAAAGAGAAGAAAGAACGAAAAGAAGAGGAGGAAGAGAGTTTCTCATTATTCTGCTACTCGTGTATACCTTACCTGAGTGACGCCAGCTTCCACACTACCGTTTTGCTTGACTCCACGATCGATAAGGACGCCCATCACGGCCTCGGCACTGCAGTCAAGCAGACGTTGCCGGCATATCGCGATCGCCCTCACGAAACCATCTGATGGAGTCACGAAACGGTGTTCCATGAAGATTGACTTTTCGTCCCAGTAGATTATCTATATACGATACACATAAAAAAAAAAAAGAAACGATTGGATCAATTAGAATATGTATGTGGATATTGGTTAGATGAATTAATTTTTATTTTATGTAAATGTGTTGGTAATGGGTTTGATAATGATATTGCTAAAAAAGAGTGATATATCATTGATGTGACAGTCATCTTTAATTTTTTTAAATTTAAGTTTAATAAATGGAATTATTTTATATACTTTAAATTAACTAACATTATATTTTTAGGTAAAAAGGCAATTTAAAAAGTCTCAAAAAGTACTATTGAAATTTGGAAGCAAAAATAATTACGTACCTTTGATGTGATTTTAAAAATAGAGAGAGGCTTTAGGAACCTTCGGTAACGTATCGTCGCTGCACCCTGGACAACACCTGAGCCTTGTGAGCAAATTTCACGATACAAATTTGTGCGTTCATAAAAATCAGCACGAGCAAAATCAAGCTCTCTTAAATATCGTGCATTATTCATATGATAAAGCAGCCAATCTATGTCAGTCGTTGTACAAAGGCCTAGAAAAAAAAAACAATTTTTTTTCAAATAAATTTTTAAACAGAGTCATTTAAAAAAATTAATTATTCAAAAAGAATTTTTATTTTAGTTCTACCAAAAAAAAAAAGTAACATTCATTCAGTAACATACAAAAGCTCGAGATGTAAAAAAAGGGAGAGGCCGGGGTTTGCTAGTCGGCAAATCAATAATAAAATAGCTCTCTAAGGCATTCCACGAGTTGGAAACGCTATTCAACTGTGTTACACACGCATGTGTGCTTGTATACGTGTATGTGTGACTGTGCCTATGTCAAGGTCACGTAACACAACCCTGAGAATTTGCCAGATATTGTATGGATTCACGGATTTTCGAACAACGATATATACGGTTAGCTGTTGATTATTTGACGCCGTGGATTTATCATAAGAAGTATATTATGTTACTTATACGATGAGTATATTTTTTTTTTTCGTGATTTTAAATTCAAGATTATCTTAATCGTATTACGTTGTCGTCGTCATAGTCAGAAGCTTGTTAGTTATCTTTGGATAAAATATTCTTGTTTTTCTCCTTTTTGTTTTGAATTTTAAAAAAGTTCTTTGTTTATCTGTTGTAAAGCTCAAAGCTTTTTTTAATCACTATAGGTAAAGTAATGATATTCTTTTTTTTTTTTTTAATTTATTTGAAGAAAAAGAAAATAGTAATTAAGATAAAACGCCTTTAATTATCAAGGTGACAAATAAAGTCTTATAAAATAATTGCAATAAATTTCTGATTAAAAGAATAAAGAGAAAGAAAGGTAAGTCTGTAATATCGTTAAATTTAATGAAACTTTTTAAACGTTCGTTTTATATCTAAGGATTAAAAGAAATAAAAAAAAAGTGAATAAGAGCTAAGTGAAATGAAATCGCTTGGAAAAGTATACGCTCTTTTATAAAAAGTTGTTAAATGATATTGCAATAAAAAAAATGTATTTTTAGTTGTTTTTTTTTACTAATTAACGCGTAGTATGAAAGTTTATCCTTATTAATTCAGATTATTACCTATTATTATTACAAGAGAAAATCTTTAATTATTACTGTTCTCATATTTAACAAAGTTAATTTTCATTACTTTTACAAACCTTTTTACAAAAACTAACGAGTTTGTTAAAAACAAGCGTATTTTTCACTAACGTCATACTTGAAGATGTATTTTATACTTTGTCGTCATAAGATAGCAATCATTATTCATCTATCATTTTTCCCGGCTGTCAAGTTTTACTTGGAAACTTGGGTATTCACCAAGATATATTAAAATTTTTTTATTCATCAAACGAATTCGAATAATATAAATTGATTTTAACCACAGTTTCCTGCAAACAAAATTTCCCGTTTGAAACTTTTTTTATCAAACACTTTATATTGACGTTACATAATTTTTATATCAAGTGTAATTATTCCAATCGATCCTCAGAATACTAAAATATAAAAAAAAATAGCATTCGCCAAAAAAAAGGAATTCAAGTCAATAATTCGACTACCTTGAATTCATAATACACAAAGGAATCCTATCAATGAGACGTTCCCTTAATACTGACCCTCGTTATATTCACACGCGTATATTATATATCCTCACATATCCGCGTTGAAAACAGAACGATCTCAAATCTCCCTTCCTTCTCTCACATCATACATATGCATTCCTTTACATATATACATATATACACGACAACATGCAGAAAACCGGAGTCGATGCATTATTTCGCCGCATTGCATCGAAGGCCATATCCTGAGAGCTCATTCGAGTGCGCTCGCGCAAATGAGAAAGAGAGAATAAAAAAAAAAAAAAGAAAGAGGAGGAGTCGGCTCATTCGTTTTTTACCCCTGACCTTCCCTCACATGGTATATAATAATACTCGTCCACAGACTTTCAAGATTACTCGAGTTTGTTTATTTTTTGTATATATCACTTCTTGTGTCTGTGTGTTACAACTATACTTTCGAGGAGTTTTAAAACATGTGAATGTACTTTTGAGTGTATTGAGAAAGATAAAATTTATAAAATGATTATTTTATTAAAGTATGTATTTTAGCAATTTTATTGACGCAAATAAAAAGGATAATTATTATCACAGCATTTGTTCAATTTGTTAACTTGATAGCTTTTTATTCGAGATTATCTCGGATATTGGAAATTATTATTCCAACGTGGAAAATGTAATTATTGTCTAATGAAAAAAAAAAATAATAAGGAGGAGATATGAATACAGGATTTATCCAATTAAATAATGCGCATCTATTATATCAAGTATTTTCTTTTTTTTTTTTAAATCGCGTAATATCAGTATATAATCATTCTAACAATGTTTATCAATAACTATTCATTTATCAACACCATATCACAAAACAGTTATAATTAAATCACCTCACACACTTGCTTTTTTATTCTATTCCAAATTAAACAAAAAAAAAGTTATAAATCAACTATTTATAACACTCACTCCATACTAGAAAAATTTAAAAATTCTCTTACCATAAACCGATGACTCGTCAAGTATATGCACACGTTTTCTACAAAACCGAGCAAAGAATACAGTCGTGAACATTCGTAAAAAATAGTGAACTTCAAATAGGGCATGAAGGAGGACCAATGCCCCAAACACACCAACCAGCACCCAGCAGATCATAATCCTCCTTTTTTTTTACTCTCTTCTCCTGGGTCATGTATTCATGTATTTTTGCGCGCCTTCACTCTACTCTTATATATTCTGTTTTTATTTTTCTTTTCGAAGCTCGCCTTAACGTCGCCTGTAATAATGACGGTAGCTTCATTAAATGAGTGGTGGTCGACGGACTGTGAAGTTAGTATAGTGTATGTACATAATTTCTTGAATGTATGTATATATACGTAAAAGTATCAAGGACAAATTGTAATCAAGTCATGTTTATGGTATATAATAGCGTTTCTTGAACATTTTATGGATAAATAATAACGTTATAACGACTTTGCTGAATTTTATTATTATTTAGATGAGACTTATTGTGCTTTAACTTTAATAAGAAAAAAAACAACGTTATTTAAAATTATTATAAGCACGAGATGAATAAAGCTTTTGTATAAAACAAACATTTAGAATACAATTAATATTCTTGATACAAACGTTACTCACATAGATTAAATTTTCTTCAGGACGTTATAGCTGTTAATCAACAAGCTCTCTTGGCGCCAAGTAGAAAAACACAAGCCGTACTTGAAACGAAACTTCATCATGTAAACTCGGAAAAACGTTGGAATTTATTTTCCGGAATTAATTTAAGACAGCCAATCGTACATTTTAAGATTCCTAAATTTGTATTTTTCAAAAAAAAAAATCTAAATTTTGACAATGACAAACTCAAAAATTGAAAATTCACCAAGATAAGTCATCATCATTCTCATTGTTATTCTTGTCAAAACACTAATGTTCGTAGTCATTTCTTTCAGAGTAAAAGATAAGCTGACGTAGGTTATCTTCTATTTTCCTCGGGCAAAAGTCCCTCGTCTTTTTCTTCGTCTTTAAAGATGAGAGCAGGTCGGAGGTTGACGATCTTTGCATGAAAGGGGACGCGCCGTTCTTGCTTTACACCTGAAACATGTGAGAGAAAGAGAAAGATAGAAAATACCTGAGAGCTTACACTTACTTGTACATATATACGTCTACAACTGCAGTGCATATAGTATTATGTATACCTATATATACTGTAAATTGAGATTCTTTTGACCGCAGGGGTTGCGGCTTTGACTCTTTTACACGACTACCCTTAAGATTTTTGAGAAAAAAAAAAGTTGGTATGAGATTGGCTAAGATGTTGAAAAAGTTAAAAAAACTTTTGTTTATTATTGTTAATTTTTAATCAAGTAGATTGTGAAAAAGAATTTCTTGAACTACTTTGTTTTTGCTATTTTATTTCAATTGATTGTAAAAATCAATAATAATCAATTTAGATAGTGCAGTTATGTCTGTGTAAATATTGAATGAAAACGTACTATGTGAAATGAAAAAAAAAATAAATTAAATAATAAATTAAGTACTTTAAAAGCCTTAACGAAAATCAATAAAACTTATAAAAGAAAATAAAAGTTGAGAAAGTTAGGTTGGTGTTGTTTGGTTTTTACGGAAAGAAAAGTGTAATGGAACTAAAATCAACACTATACCTAATTTGGTATTCTGGTTATCATCTCTCGCGGTCAACGACGGATAAAAAAATCGTACGTTTTAAACGATTTGCGCAATCGAAACTCAGTATACTAGCTATGCGTCCACGTGATCTTGGAAATACGGAAGTGTTCGATATATTATTTTTTCTTTAGCTTTTTATTGTAGTAAAAGATGCTCGTAAAAATGTCGAGGAGGTCCTTGAGAATTTAAGGGTGTCTGGTAAAAAAAATGATGTTAGCTTTGGAATATTAAATTTTTAAGACAATAAAAGATTTACTGAAAAATAGTTTGAAATTACAGAGATTATATTTTTCTTATTTGTTTTAATAAATTAAGTCCATTAAATGGTTTAATTTGTGTTATATCTGATTTAATAATATTATTATGTTATTATATAAATAAAGCAAATTGAAAAATAAAAATTTCAGTTGCTCTATTTTCTAAAATAAAAATCCTACAATCTATTTTATAAAGTAAATACTAAGGTACAAACTCCATCACGTATATCGTAAAGCAATTTATCCTGAGGCACATCTTTTTTTTCCTTTGAGACTAGGTCACATATTGACTTTAACATAAAATAGTTAGGCTCTTAAACATAAATTTTTGTAGTCTTTATTTATAAAAAAAAAAAAATAAAAAAGAAAAAACAAATAAATCGTTAGTTTTTACAATTCAAATTGTCAATTTTACTTTCAGCTTTTGAATCTGATTAAATCAAATAAAATTAATTATGAAATCCCGTAATTGAAGTATATAAATTGCCTAATTTCCACCTTACTAAACCAGAAATGCGTTAACGTATTATCGATCAATTGAATAAGAGATGTGTGTATTGACAAATAAAACGAAATGAAAATTTTTCACTTTCAGCTATTAAACTATTGATAAAAATAATTTATTAGACTTATAACATAATTTAAAACTTATTTTTCAAAGTTGAAAATCTTTGAAATAAAAATTCTAACCGAGCATCAAAAGACAAACATTGAAGACGTGCTGTCTTGCACGCTAAGGATAGAATTTCAATCTAAAAGGTCAATATTTTATTTCCGATTAGTGCTATTAAAACTTCTTATTTCTTAAACAAGTTTTCAATTATAATTCTAATACAAATTTTCCTCAAATTTCCAAACAAACAATTTTAAGAAATCTCACGTATTAAAAAGAACAAAAAAATTCACTATAATCAGTAGTAACAGACGTACAATGCAAGACACTTGAAAAATATAATAATGTCATCAAAGTGCGAACACACGAATCGATATAAAGGACCATGAGAAAATTTTACGATTGTGTCATGTTTGAAGACCAGTTTTAAAACAAAGACACACATACATACACAAGGACTGACGCATAAAATAGTGCGTGTGCAACACATGCTGCTGTTGTCAGGAAAATAAAAAAAAAAAAAACAATCACTTCCTAATGTGCAAATTTAACGCAGGCATGAGTTGAATCATAATTATCGTAACACTCCTGTTTTCTAACAAAAACCACTACACACTTTCATTGTTTCTTTATGGATTCTTGGAAACTCTTGTTCTTTTTAGTATACTTCTTATTTAATTTAACTCACTTTAAATGTACATTTTTCAATGTTAATTATAAAATATTTGCTAAAATAATTAACTAAAAAAAAATACGAAAGTCTTAGTATAAATGTAGTTTTTACGAAACAAAATCTTATCAACCCAAAAAAACTCTAAATCTACCAAAATCATATCAAAAGTTCAACTATCGTTAGAATGCAGCTTAATAGACGCATTATACTGCAGACCTGCTTTACGCGCCAGCGTACCTATATAGAAATCGAAAACTGCCCGCGAGAGTGAGCGCTTGTGGGCAGCAATACCGGTTTTTTTCCCCCATTACAACCGATCTCGCCAACTGTATATAGTTACCAAACTTGACGTATTAACAACCTACTGCTCCTATTATTTTCTTTTTTTTTTCTGTATATAGTATTTCACGCAGCTTTTACTTTTTTGTGCAAGTACCTATACATTTTTGTTGCACTATTTCGAAGAGGATGATGTTTGTTGTTGTTGTTGTTGTTGTTGTTTCAAAAGTTAATTTTCTATGGGAATGTGATTTTCCACGTGGGAATGTTTGTTGAAAGGAATACACGAGGTGGTGCGTGCAGCAGTTGTGCAGAAAGTCGAAAAGCATTTATAATGGAAAGGTGATCGCGTGTGTGTATGTGTGTAGTATATTGCTGTTGCTGCTTTTGCCTGCGGGTTAGTTGGTCATGGGGGTAAGATTAGTCGACCCAGTTGACTAAACCGCGAGTTTTGTATGTGTGTGTATATGTGTATTACGTAAAATATATATGTATATCTATGATAGCAAAGCAATTATTACATAAGGATTAAAATTTTGCAAGAGCAATTATGTGTATGTACATATGTGTGTGTACTTGATTTTTTGGGTTGAACTTTAAGAATGTTAATTTAGAAAAATGAATTTAATTAAGGAAAAATAACAAAACATGAAATAGATGTAGACATTTGTTATTGCAGTATATGAAATGTTTTATTAATTTTACTAGATTTAATGATAATAATAGAAATTCTATTTTAACAAATGTTAGTTATGGAAGAATAGGATCTACGAATTTTAAAAGTAATATGAAAGTGAAAATTTAATTATTATTATTAGAAGTACACAGGTGTAAAAGTGGATTTTAAAATTAATTTTCACACATAAGTATAGTATTTTAATGAATTAAATTACCACGTTATTTTTATAAAGAGAAAAAAAAATTATTCAAAATTGTTTAGTTAATAAATCAATATTTTCCAATATGTTAAGATAACATTAAGTAATCAACTAAAACTAGATATTTTAATCAATAGAGTACTATCTAAATAAATTAAATTTTGCTATACTTAATCATTGTTATTAATCGATTAAAAAAGTACTCCAACATAATATAAAATAAATGATAATTTTAAAAGATTAAAAATAGAAGAACAGTTTTATATACGTAAAGGAAGTCAGTAAAACATTAAAAATAGTCCGCAATGCTGATAAAAATACAGGTACATTGTTTTATTATTAGCGTTAGAATTAATTTAATTACTAGCGTAAGCCAAAATATCACCAACGGTTTAATCTCAAAAATTAAATTCTCAAAAAAAAAATACAAAACAAAAATAAAAAGAAAAAATAAAAAAAAATAATAGTAATCATAAACAATATAAAAAGCACAAAAAAAAGCTCAAACCTAGTAAACATTTGTTCTCTTCATATTCCCAAGAGAGGGTATACAGGCACACTCGACTTTTCGATAAGCGATACATAAACACCCTCGCACAGCCTCCCTTTTTATATATTAAAGGTGGAGGGTCAGAAGAGACGACGACACTCCACTGTATAGCCTTCAACAAGCAAAAACAGCAGCAGCAACACAGATATATATATAGAGACCCCACACAAGGGGCTAAATCCCTACGCTATCGATACCGCAACAGCATCATCTCTGCTTCTTCTTCTTCTTCCTCTCGTCTTCTTCTCCTCCTCCTTCTCAAACAACAAAATCCATAGACGACAATCGATACGGGTCCAGGATTCTTATACTGCCACACACTACTGATAAAAGTATATATATATATATATATATATACACCCACTCTCTCTGTCTCGGATCTTTACAGAATCCGCGTGTATATAAGAAAAATCGCGAAAAGGCAGGTGTAGGTACAAGGTACCGCGAGCTTTCACCGGCCGCGGTCACGACGCGACTGATTCTTCTCTCTCCTTTGACTCTCGCGTTATAAGCGTGTGAGACTTGTAGGAGACGTATGTACGTACGTACACACAGAGTATTATGATTCGCGCAAGCGCAAGTTATAAAGGACGGTATACTCGTACCTACCCGCCGGTGTTTCCGGTAGTGTGGAAACTGGATGTGTGCTGCTG
>JAPYZE010003435.1:0-12961 GCA_030522805.1 Leptomastidea abnormis | reverse complement strand
CAATAAAACCCTCTGACACTTTTTTTATTGAAATAACAAGCTACTTTTTCCCTAAGTTTGAGCCAAATCCAGGACCCAAAGACCTGAACCTCCCCTTGTTAGTTTTTATTTAATTATTATCATGAATTTTATAATCACAGGACACGTGTAATTGTCTTTAAAAGGGTCATAAATATTCAGGGACGTGATATAAATCCCTAAAAAGTCAAGTATATGATTAGTAGATATAACATCATTTTATCTCTCTAAAACGCTTATTTTTGTTCCAATGTTTGTTGTACCTATAAAGGTTTTCAGAACGGAAATTAAGTAGCGTGTAGTTCAATCTTATAAAATTGTGTGTTTAGCCTCAGGACCAAGAAAGAAATGGTAGACTAAGAATTAAATGGTAAAAATGACAAGAGCTAATATACTGACCCTAGCAAGCAAAGAAGGATAATATAATTAACACCGATATTAAAACGGTGGCCATTTTTTGTGTACTGAGATGTTTGATGAATAAAATTTATCGCTGTTTTTACAAAATCAAAAAGTTACAGAAAAAAAGTTAAAAAATCGATTATAGAAGGTAACAGTATGCCTATATTGTTTAATTAACAAATTAAGCTCATAAATTGAATCGCCACTTATACTTAAGCCTCAATTTTCCCTATATAATTCTCAAAGGTGTATGATGTCTTAACAAGAGGGTTTCACTCGTGAAATCGATTTCAATTTTTAGTGATTTTTGGCTATTTTAAGCGATTACAGCGATTTTAAATCGCTTAAACAATTTCATCGAATTCACATCGATTTTAAATCGATTACATCGATTTCAATCGATTTTAAATCGCGCGAAATCGCCAACCGTTTCTTAGAATTGCCAAAAAATTTTCTCTGGAGAGCGATTTCAATCGATTTCATCGTTTTCTTTTGAAAAAAAATCGATTCCAAGAGTGAAAAATCCCTTGTGTTTTGATTAAGTTTTAACATGTTTATTTATTCATTATAAGGTTCAATTTAAACTTGTATACTGCAAATATAAGAAAAGTTCCTTTTTATTACGATAATAGTTATAAAGTGGGTACCAACATCATAAAATTGGGTCATACAAACTAATTTTTTTATATTACTTATTTAAAAAATTTAATAGTAAAATAAGATTATATTTTACAGCTTGAAAAATATTTGATTTGTACAGAATTTAAAAGTTATTATAAGTTTAGTAGTGGCTATAAATATAGTCAAAATAATTTTAAAATAAAAGTTTTACTTTACACTAATTCAATTTAGATGTATGCACAGTAAACTAGAAATGTAAAAAAAACTTTATTATATATTATTTTCATTACACATTCCTATGAGAAAAAAATTGATTTCTATCCAAGTAATTAAAAAGATGATGTTATTTTTACAACAAAAAAATGTAAAATTTTTATCAGTATTTATTATTAAACAAAAAACCAGCAATATGCACGATCATTCTTTATTTTTTAAAATGTAAAGTGTATGTAAGCAGGGCATGCCTTATACCCGCACAGATTCCTACTTCTGATTTTTTGTTTTTTATCATCAATTCACATATTTGTGAAAATATAAAAGTGTAGGCAGAATCTTGGTCGCTTAAGGATTGTTCCTACATTTTTATATTTTTACAAAGATGTGAATTGACGGCAAAAAACGAAAAATCGACAATGTCGGTAACTACGGTTTTGGGGTTAGATGTAAAGAATGCCCTGAAGGACATGCTCTATATCGACGTAGATTCCTACACCTGATTTTACATTATTCGTCGCGAATTTACATATTTGTCAAAATATTTTTGTCGGCACATAATCTAAATGACATATAGATTGTGCGTCAACTGACAATCTATAAGTCATTTAGGTTGTGCCGCGACAAAAATATTTTGACAAATATGTAAGTTTGCGACGAATAATGTGAAATCAGGTGTAGGAATCTACGTCGATATAGAGCATGTCCTTAAAACAAAAACAAAAAAAAAAAAAAAACTACAAAAAAGTTGTTTAGCTAAATAACAATACCTTGATTTGACAACTGTTTCCTTTGAATATTATTGTTTGCAAAAGGAAGAAACCTGCCAGTCTGCTGAAGAGAACTCATGACTTCATGCATTCATTGAAATTCTTCTTGTTGTATCTGCAAGAAACAAATAAATATCTTTGTAGAAAGTCCATTAGTCAATATAAGACTGATATGAGAAGTATGAAAAAAATTTTATATGTTTATCTCAACAGAGATATTGTTGATAACATTTTCAGTTATAATCTTAGTTTAGATTTCTCATATAACCTCTTAATGATTATATCACCTAATCCACAATGAAGATTGAAATTGAGAATACACTTCTTGTAAATTGATAAGCAAAACAGAACTGAGCAAATTTTTAATATAAAAGTCTGTATATTTTATAATTTAAAGTGGAAATATTGCTTACTATCTCAAATCGATAATGTTGAATAAACAAACATTTTTGATAAAGTGAACTCAAAGATACTTTGCACAGCAAGCAGCATGTATTGATATTTTAATACACTTACATACAAAATAATTTGGACAAATAGTCTCAACGCATTCAGTTAAACGAAAAAAAAACTTTTTTTTTACATAATTTACATTAAATATTATAGACCACATACAAATTTGCTGATAAATAATCAGACATATTTATTTGCCTCCCATATATGACACCCACATAGAAATGTACAAGTGCACATGGACCATTGAAAATTGAAATTAAAACAACCTCAACAAGTAAATATTTTAATAAGTCACACACAAATGTTATTCGTGGCAACAAAAAGATAGCACAATCTCGAATTCCTCCACAAAACATGAGAAAAAAAGGAAGGCATCTCATAATTCAGCAAATTCCGACAAAACTTAGTCAACGTATTTGTTTTACGATACTCCGGGTAAATATTGCGAGAGAACAAGCAAGCAAACACAAGATATTGTAAGAAACAAAAAATAAGAGGAGGAAGAGGAGTAAGTTTAAAATATGAAAAACTTGAAAAATTGAAAAACTGCAGGGAGTAATGTTTAAAAAGTTAACATGCTCTTGCACTAAAAAAACATATAAACAGTCACATACATGCGTTTTTCAGACACTAAAATACAGCCAAGGCAATTTTCACTTTTAACATGTACCTATACAGACATTGCAGACTGGTATATACACTACTGTTGGTACTATAAGCGTATAGGTAAACTTGTAGTATTATATAGTAGTGGTCTTTTTTTAGACATTAGACGGCTGAAACCAGCAACCAGCAGCAGCAGCAGTTCCAGGATGCGAAGAATACTCGCCAACTCGCCGGCCGCATGTGTGGGGTCAAGCCAGGGCGAGAGAGAGCATCATTACGCGGTCACAGTGACATGGTTTATCTTTTTTTTTTATTTCTTTGCAATAACATCAAGATCGGATTTTTCAATCGCTTGAATTATATCAG
Source organism: Leptomastidea abnormis (assembly GCA_030522805.1). NCBI lineage: Eukaryota > Metazoa > Arthropoda > Insecta > Hymenoptera > Encyrtidae > Leptomastidea > Leptomastidea abnormis. Next base: position 9,509 of record JAPYZE010003435.1, on the reverse strand, counting down.
GCCACGAGAAAGTGGACATTATCCTTTCGTTATCGCGTCTTCGTCACCGTTGCTTGCAATAAATAATACGGTGATCGGTATTACATACATCAATATATATTGCATATACATACACAAGATTAAAGAGACGATGAAGAGAGCGGTATATATAAGAGGAACTTCTTGAACCACTCGTACTATACACACTGACGTGACTTTATGTTTATACTACATCCACCAAGCGCGAGAGCGCCGAGCGGATTGCGGAGGCTCTTTCTCTTTACTTATTCATTCTCTCGATCGGCAGTCGGCATCTGCCGTTGCCGTATATACTTAGTGCCGTTTGCTGCTTGCGCTCTGCTCGATGTCGTGAAGAAGGGGAGGAGGGGATTGCTTGCATCTTTGTCGCTACTATATACTACGGCTACGGCGGCTAAGTCAAGACAGCGGACATGAAGGGCGACGTATGCGAACAGCTGCTCATGAAAGAGACAGATGCGAGATATAATACAAACAGCAGAGAAAAATATGTCGAAAAAGAGAAAATGGAAAGAAAATCGCAGAAAAGAGAGTGATAGAGTGGGAGTTATATAGGTACGAAGAAGGGGAAGAGGAAGGCACACGCACATTTATATATATATACGTGCGCCTCCAATAATCAGAGTCAGTGTCAACACTCTGGAATGTTAATAATCAGAAGATATCAGCCCCTCTTTTCTTTCTCTCTCTCTCTCTCTCTCTCTCTTTCTCACATACACACACAAGTACACATTTCAGTATTTCACTACTCGCCTCCACAATCCACAATTCACATATGCTCGAATGAAATATACACGTATTCGTTTTTGCGCACGACCAAGTTGCGAAACAGCCTCTGCAAGACCAAAGAGAAAGAGAGGAACAGAGAAAGAGAGAAACATAGAAGACTCAAGACATCAAGACAATCACAATTGAGTACATACATATTATGATCTCGCGGTGTAGCACTCGACTTTCCGATACGACTCTTCCGTGATTTTTTTTTTTACAATGCAATAATGCTTCGAAGATCATGTAGGAGTTGGGTATATACTACATAGTCAGACTTTATTTTTATACGGTTTAAAAGCCAAATTGATTTAATATAGGAAGGAAAATCCGAAAGTATACATTTTTGCGAAAGCGAAAGTATATACAGTACAGTATTATTATTACGAGATAAAGTATGAATAATATAATTACTTTACAAAAAATCAGGCAGTATTATATTTTAGAGTGGGTGTGTGAGAGAGAGAGAGAGAGAGAGAGAGAGAGAGAGAGAGAGATAGATAGAATATAAGCATCTGAGCTGGCGATCATCGTTTCTTTTTTACTTGTGCATTATATAAATAAACAAAAAAAGTTGACCGGAGTCCAGACGGTGTGTGCACACGAGAATGACCGTCTCGACGGCCGTCAATGCGTATGCAACAGCGTACGCAAGGTCTTGCGCTTGCGTACGCTATACTAATCAGTAATGATACTATCAGGGAGCTGAGGGATGGTTATTTTTTTTAATAAGCTATTCTGTCCGTTATAAAAAAAAAATGATTGCATATGCAAGCTTGTACACGCATTGCGTATACGCGCACTGACGGCCGCCGAGACAGACTCCACGAAAAAACAAACGAATGAGTGTAAGAGTAAAAAAAACATCGTACACGCGAGAGTTATCATGGATGTATTTTCAAGTTCCGGGTGTCTCTCTTTCTCTCTTGAAGCAATGCCTTTGAAATAACCATCCGAATAATTTAGCCAAAAAAGGTTATCCATCCATACCACATATATATCACATAATTATACACCTAGATACTTACGTGTCGTGTTGACTATTCCAAAGTGATGGAACCGTGATAGATCGACTTGGTATGCCAGCAGCAACCAAGACTATTTACACATACAAAGCACAATATCTATATGTATACAACAGACAGCCGCGTGCGTCGTCGTCGTCGTAGTTTCTCTGCTAATACGTCGTAGATATTCGGACGCCTCTTTCCACTCAATTTACAACTATATGAACTAGGCTCCGGGTAGACGAAAACGATTCGCAGTCGGGGAGGATGAAGGGTCAGTTGTTCTCGATGATGAGACGGGCAGGAAGCCCGAGAATTCTCTCGCGGAGAGGCTGGCAAGGGCCCCGAATACTCGCTCTCACCGCACGGACACACGCGCACTCACTTCGCAGTGCACGACTGTCTGTTTAGCGCATTCCTCGAAAGAGGGCAGTTGTTGTTCTGGCAGCTTGTACGCTGCCCCGCTGCCTCTGCCATCCGCTTGCCCGTCTATCGTACGAGCATGACCCAAGCCGAACGTTATGTGTAAATATATATATATATATATATATATATATATATATATATGGGCGATTCTCTGTCAATGAAAAGTACTATTTTTTACTTTTTTTTATTGTTATTGAAGTACAAATGTTGAAGAATTGGACAATTTTTCACTTGTTTTGAATTTTTTAGATTAATTTTGACAAATATTTTTTCATTAGAAATTTTCTCTACTTTCAAAAAAATTATTCATAAGTTATTTTTAAGTTATTTTCAGTAGTTTCAATAATTATTAAGGTAAAAAAGTACGTATGATCATCCGTTGTATGGTTTACCAAGGAGTTCACCACTTAATTTTGAAATCACTATTGAAGTCGGCCTATTTCAGTGAAATCATTTAAAATCAATATAAAATTAAAATTTAGAAAAAAAAATTGTTAATGGAATTTTTGAATAATAAAATTAGCCTAAGAATAATGCGAGGAAAAAAATAAACACCCAAGTGAATTTAAATCAAATGGCGCGGTAGCGCCACGAAGGCGAGTTTGAAAAGAATTAAAACGTACCCTGCCCCTGCGGTGCCGGCGACACTATATATAGCTTAATATTCGAAAAATCAATTTTTTAAACTATTTCTAATATTGACGATATTTGTAAAATATTACACAAAGCTAAAATGCAAGCTTTTTCTGAGATTCAGTCATTAGATATAAATATTAATGAAGATGTTTGTCATAAAATAGATATAGCACATTTTAAAATTAGTATTTAAGAAATGTACTTAATCAAGTAAAGACGCTGACATCGAAGACTATGTAATGAATCAGAGAATAATCAAAACTGTGATGAACAATCTAATTTGTTACAAGATCTAAGCTCGTTATGTAATATACAAGGTACATTAGATCTAAAAAATTATAATGACAAGAAAGAAAATCAAACTACAATTAACTTAGAGAGACCTTCTATTTGTATTAAAGATGCCTGAAACAACAACATTATAGTAAAATTTTCTTCCATGTGTTGATTGTTAAATAATAATAATCACCAGCTGAACTGTGATAGATTGTAAAGAGTTAGACAATCTGAAACGGAGGAATAAGGGCTTCGCCAATATTTTGATACTGGTGTAGATATTGTCTTGTATCGTCTTGATTTTCAAGACAATATTATAAAAAAATAATATTGAACAATACCAAGACTAGACAAGACTTCACATTCCGAGATTCTGGTCTTGGCAATATTATTGAAACAAGATATCGAAAAATATCGACTTTTTTAATGCATATATTAATATAAGATATTAAGTATTTTTTTTTATGATTTTAAGTACTTTTGATTTTTTAGTATAAAATATAAAAGATAAAAACCATTCACAAGTTTAATTTTTAAAATATTTTTGCTGCAACCCCATGGTAAAGCGTTTGAGGAAGAGCTCTTGTTATTTAAAAGTTTTACCGTGATATTATGGGGTTGAAGTATATTTGAGTTGCAGGAGATAGAGGTTTAACAAATTTCTTTGCAAGAGCTCTTCTCCAATACTGTACTGTGAAATGACTGGGTTTTAGTGTGTTTGAGTACTAGGAGATATTAGTTTAACAAAAAAATATACAAAAATATTGTTAATATAATATAAATATCTTTTAAATGTATTTTGTCTTGAAAGCCAAGACAAGACAATATGACTCTTGAGATCTCGTGCAACTCTAATTTATGTATATTTTTTTGACTTAATATATAAATCCATTTATAGAGTTCTAGATTTAGTGATAATACCGATATTATCTTGACAAGATGCAGACAATACCAAGACGAGACAATACTATTAATTTCAAAATATTGTCAAGACCGATACAAGACCGTTGATGATCAATATTTTTCAATATCAAGACAATATTTGTTAAAATCTCGTATTGTCTTGGTATCGTGAAGCCTTATTCCTTCAAAGAATAAAATACAAGCAAAAAAAATATACATTACAAAATAATAGTTGAGTAGAAAAAAAAGATAAAATAGAAATACGAAATTATTGCTTATTCCAAAGACTGGATAATAAAAATAAATATTATATTGGTCTAGTCATAAATTTTGCTTATATAAGTGGAAAGTGTTGGAAAAATAGAATTTTTCGCCAAAATTTCTGGCAATTCAGCTGAAGTAAGTGTTTGCCAATGGTATAACTTAAATAAAAAAAAGAATTAGGGTTCCAATGAATATGCACGGCTATATAAGCATTAAATATTATTTTATGACAATTTCCAATCCAATTTTACTAAATAATAATTTTATTTGTAATGAAGACGTGTTTAAAAAAAAGTTTTTTATTATATTGTGTAAAGACACAAAAAATTTATATTTTATTCAATTTGTAATTAATTTTCGAATTTGGACTCTCTGAAAAATACTTGAAATCGCTAAAAAATTTTTGACTGAAATCACTATGAAATCGTTTTGTAAGTGTACAGTAAAATAGGGCTACTTTGAACGCCGAGTTTTTTTTCCTTTAAAACCCTCTAGAAATAAAGCTGTAAATTATTTTTTCATGATTCTTTGACTAAAGTCAACTTGATGCTTGAACAAAGACTAGTTGCGAGGTTTGAAAATTTTTTTCGATTGCATTCGTTTTTTCAAAGCTCTTAAAGTTTATGTTAAAAATTAAGGTAAATTTTGGGCTTGCTTGTTATGCTTTTGCTGTTAAACTACTTTGAACACCCCTTATAACAGCTGTAAAAATTTTTCTTTTCAACGCACATATTTGAAAAAAAATACCGCATAAGGAAGAGGGCGCCGAGCTTTATAGGATAAGTCAAAACAATTTTTTATCCCGTCTAATTAAGCCACCGCAATTAAATAAAGAAGGTCAAAAAGTATTCAAAGTAGCCCCATTTGACGGTAATCACTCAAGCACCATTTTCTTCAGTGGTTAACCCCTCGGATTTCACAAAATAATTTTAAAATTTCGAACTTTGTTCAATGTTAAAGGTTTTTTTGGCTTAGAAACTTAAGATCTATATTTAAAGTCAATTAAAAAAAGTATTATTTTTCTAAGCCACTTCAAGTTTTTCCATTTAAAATATATCTTCAAAATTCGTCAAAATTGGAAGTGTAAGTGCTAGAAATAAACTTTGATTTGAATTTTCAAGCAATCAGAATATATATATATATATATATATATATAAAACAATGCTAATTTCTAAACTTTGATGATAAATATCTCAAGAACAAAAAGGCGTTGGACCTTAGGACTTGGGATTCTTTCATATTATGGCAAAAGGACTCAGTATACCAAATTTAATCAAAATTCATGACCCGCATACCTGATAGTCTCCTTATAAGTTACTTATTATGGTAAAAAGCTAAAAAAAAACACGTTGAAGGATGGGTTATTTGAATTAGGTCACAAACGTGTATTAATTTATAAATTTGAAATACAAGTTTGACACATCCACATTGATCAAACACCTGAGTTAACTCATTAATGTGCGATTATAAGATTCACGATAGCTTGAGGACTAACGTAAAATGGTACTGTATATTCACACCTGGATTTTTATGTAAATAAATGATATATTTCAAAATTAAAAAGGTGATTGACATTTAGGCTTTTTTAAATGATCACTTTTAGTAGAACTGTATAATCTATAGAGATAACAAAGGTCACCTTTTTAATATACTTTTACCCCGATATAATTTCTGTTGGTTATGAGGCTACAAATGAATCCGCTGCCTATGAAGTATTTTATTTGCACCTTACCACAATGAAGTGGGGTCGTTAAAAAAAATGATGCAGGATTGAACTAGATATCCTATTTTAAAGAGAGGGACGCCTTTAAATACAATAATATCGCTGCTAAAATTAAAAACTTTATTGTTAGATCTGTTAAATATTAACTTTAAAAAATTTCATAACTTAATAAAAACAAAAATTTTTTTAATTATTTTATTTTTACTTACACGTCGTGTATGAAGTGGGGTCGTTTGTGTTCTTTACTGATTTATAAAGCTTAGCGTACGCAGGAAAACAATGATTGGAGCTGATCTTGCTCTATTCTTTTACGTTACTGCTCAAACATTTTTTTAGTACCGTATAGATGGGATTATAGTCACATGCGCCGGCATAGTGACTAGAAATTATTTGAGTCAGGGCATAAGCACGAATTAAATTGTGTATATTAATAATTGCAATTTGTAAATCGTATATTTGACAGCAAAAAAAGAAAAGTGTATAATTATTCTCGATAGGATGAGTGATGTAGATAACGATAACACAATTTTCTCTTAATTCTGTATTCAGTATTATAATCCTGAAATTTTCAACTTTGTTAAAATAAAAAATAAGTATAAAAATTTTAGTTTAGATTTTTGTAAAGAATAAGAAAAAAAAATTTTGTCCACATGAGCATATTTTCAATTTGTTTAATTCTCCAAATTTTATGCGGCACAGTTTAAAATTCTAATAAAATTGTCAGCCTTATAGGAAATTACATTTTCGTTTTATTAAAAAATCTTGACACTAGATACCAAATAGTAACAAAATTTATTTAAATTATAATTTTTTGCACGATTTGGCTTAACAGGGCCCGTTTTTTTTAAAGAAGTTTATGAGCTACTTGATGAAGGGTTAAAGCAAAAAATATCTTTGCAAATTCTTTTTGAAAATTTTGAGCCAGTAAAATTAAAAAATAATTTATAATTTTAAAAGTAAATTTTTTAACTTTTTTATAAAGGTATTTATTTGCTTACGAGTTTTTTTATCTACCAACCAGTGCAAGTATAACTAAAAATATTTTGTAACAAATTTTCGGTTTTATACAATTTATTATTATAATGACAAGTGTTTTTATCAAGTTAATAGCATTTAAATATTCAAGGTAGGAGGAAGATTAAATTTGTAATTTATGCTTTTATACATCTAGATTACAAAGATCAAGAATATATAAACGAACGATTTAGCAGCAGAACTTAGTTCATACTTAAATAATTAAAATTTTTTAAACTATCCGTACGTTAATATGTTTTTTAAAGCGGTATCTTTTATATTTTTCTTAGTTTTTATCGGATGCTTCTTGGAAGTTAAAACATCAGGTTAGCGTATTTTTATATACTTATTACCATATTTTTGTAATTTTTTTTACTGTTTCACACTAGAAGTGATAACCACATTAGCGTCGTCTTATTGTTAGAAGCAATCCTAGAGAAAACTTTTTTTATTTCTAGTAGAAAATAGCTAGTTTTGTTAGAAATTGCTCAAAAATTTACTATCAAAACTTTCAAGCTATGTATGAAAAGAATAAAAAATAAATTTTGAATTGAAGTGAATGAAAGGAAAAAGTCTTATAAGTAAAAATAAAGTTCTGCACCGGATTTGTATGAATATAAAGTAGCATAATTTTTGTTAAAAGACGTTTGAAACTTCATTTTACTTTTTGAAGGATATGTTCAAATCGTAAACTGACCAAGAAATGACCAAAAAAACGTTTCATTTAATACAGTAACAAGCTATTTTTAGTAAAAAAATAAATAAATTTTTAAAAAATAATAAATTTTTTACTGACCATCAGATTCTACTTTTGTAGACAATTACCTTGTTTCAATTTTTGTTAAGGCAATAGTGAGCGCCAAAATTACAAACAAAATTTTTTTAATGGTGTGCGAGAAGTTTCTGTTTTTAAATATGTATTCTGGGTGTGAAACATACATTTCTTAAAAAAAAAATGTATGTTTTATTATGTCCAGCTGTTTAATTGATAAAAAACACTTGATTAATAATAAGTTGATTAAAATTAATTGAATTTAATATGATAATAGATGATAAGCAACTGTTGTTATCTCCAACACCAAAGGACGAAGTATTGAGACATCTAATTCAGGAAAATCATCAAGTACGGCAAGAAGTTGCTTATTTGTCAAAAACGATACAAAGTCAATCGTTAAAATTAGATGCAGCATCTAATAGCCAAATAAAAAAACATCTCGATGCCATCGTATCATTACAAGCATTTCAATCAGAAGACAATGCTACGGCAAGGAAATCAATCAGTGAAAATATAAAATATGAAGAAGATATAAAAGCACATTTGCTATTTTTAAAAAGAATCCTACAACAAATTCTTGAACAACATCAATCTGCTTCTCAAACACCTAAACAGGATTTACATTCCACACAACAACAACATCATGTTTTTAAACAACCAAAATCAGAATCAAGTTTACATCAATCTTTACAACATAATAATAGTCCACAGCAGTCAGGTCAATCGCAATCATCGCCAGGACCAAGCCACGGTAATATTCCATAAAATGTGTATAAATGTACAGTAGTAAATAGAACTATATAGTTAATAGAACTCTTATAAAGTCAATAAACAATTAGAAGATTATTAAAATGAATTTCATTAAAAAAATTGCAGGTAATGATGAATTAGCAAAAATATTTAATGATTTGCGACAGGAAAATAATCATCTCTTAAGTTTATGGCAAAAAAATCCCATCGCAAATAAGGTGGACGATATACCAGTACCAGCTATTAAAAATGTCTTGTTACCACATCTTATGAAAGCTAAAACATCTTATGAGAACTTAATCAAAAACGAAGACAAAGTCGATTTAAAGACAAAAATATTTTTACATACAACTTTAAAAAATGATTTAATAAACGCGTTTCTACAACTGGACGAAGCTAAAAAACAAATTGAGAAATATAAGTCTCAGACAGCTGCACAAGTGAATCATATATCACAAGCAGGATTAAATTCACAGCAATCACCGCAACAATATAATACTCAACAACAGCAGTCTGGTCAACAGCAATTATCACCTGGAACAAGTCAGGGTAATTCTGGAACAAATCTTAGAAAATGCAGACTAGTAAATACGAAAGGGCATTGTATTCTCATGTAAAACAAATATATTCATTTTTTAAGATTTTACTTAAGTATTATTTCTATTTTCCAATAAAGAATTAGCATTAAATTGCCTTTTGATCGTGCAGAAAATTTTTTTTTTTATATTTATTTGAAGTTTTGACCAGATATTTGCTCTATTTTGTATTTTTTATGGTTCAAATTTCAAGCATATTTATACATATGTTTTTGAGAAAACTTTTTTATTAGTTTATTTAAAAACTCGATTAAATTATTATATTTTGATTTAAAATTTGAAATTAATATCAATATATATATATATATATATATATATATATATATATCTATATATATATATATATATATATA
>JAPYZE010003434.1:0-12961 GCA_030522805.1 Leptomastidea abnormis | reverse complement strand
AATAAACTAATTAAAAAAAACAAAAAAAAGCTAATAACCAAAAAAGAAACAAAAAAAAACAAAAAAAAAAAAAAAAAAAAAAAAAAAAAAAAAAAAAAAAAAAAAGTAAACCAGCCTCTAAACAGAGCGAGTATTCCTTTTCCAGCCGTCAGATATCTTTACCGGCATCCACACATTACCTCACGTAATCCTCTCTCTTTCTCTCGTACATACATGTTAGATATATATAACATCCTAAAACGATCGCGTGTTCGTGGCCAGTCGTGAAATCGAGCTGTACATACCCATCGATCTTACCGACCCCCAACGCGTCTCGCGTAAAAGACAGTAGGCTACTACTACTACTACTACTACTACTACTACTAGCATTATAGTAGCGAGAAATAGATGCGCTTGGCCTGAATGTTAATGGTTCGCATTTTGTGTCTACTTGCTACTCTTAATTGATGTTCTACTACTACTACTACTACTAGTGGGAAGTTGGTTAGTGTAAGGTAAGGACTTGATGGGGTGCGAAATGGAATTTTTCTTCTTTTTTTTTTATTGGGGTTTAATTGTTGTGTGAACGATGATAGATGGGAGTAGGTTTGATGATAGCTTGGTGAGAAAAAAAAAATTGGTAGAGTGAAATCGTTGGTGCTGTTTCGGAAATTTCGGGGTGATGTAGCTGACAAAACGTGACTCGAGAGAATTGGCAATGTGTATGTGTGTTGGGACTGAGCGATCGTTTTTGGCGTAGTATAACCTTTTTTTGTTTTTTTTTTTTTTATACACTTGTTATTTTGTGTAAAGTTGTTTGTAAACATTATTTAAATTATGGAATAGAATAAATAATTAGATAAGATCGAATTAACGTAATTTGTTTTGCAAGTATATAAGTACTTTAAAATTTGAGTTTAAATAATGATTAATCAGAAATCAATAAAATTGATAAATAAAAAATAAATTCATTCGAAAAAGAAGCAGAAGAAAGTAGAGACGTTAAAAACAAGGTAGAATGAAAAATTAAAGCTTTCTTTATCGTACAACAGTCAGGAGTAGTAGGTAGTAGTAGGTGAAGGAGGAGAAAGTAACGAACGCGCAATGCGACGGCGGCAGTAGAACAGTACCGGATACGGTCAGACGATGTATATATAAAGCTTGGTAAAAGGTTCTCTTTCTCTCGCGTGCCGTCGGTTGAAAAGTCACGCGCGCACGCGCGCACCTTTCGTCTACTCCTGAGTAATGACCCGCCGACGGACTTTTTTCTCTCTTCTTTTTTTTTCTTTTTTTTTTCTTTTTTTTTCTTTTTGCGAGGTGGCAATGCCTTAGTCTCTCTCGGCCCTGTTGTCGATTTTCTAGGACGCGACACCTTTTTGTTTCATGGTACTTATAAATACGCGCTTGATCGATCAGTTTTTAGATAAATTTCCTATTTTTTTTTCTTTCTTCGTTGTTTTTTTTTTTCATATTCTTTGGCTGGTTTGATTAATGGGATTAGAAAAGCTTGACGGTAGATTAAATGAACTTTATCATTAATTATGAAGAGGACAATTTTATTGATTACCCGCAGGAAATCAGCTGATCGCTTAAAATAATCATTTGCTATTACAAGCTGATATGTCTTTATATTCTCAATAAAAAAAAAAAAAAAAAAAAAAAAATCATTAAATAGAAAATAAAAATGTTTTAAATTCTTATAAAATCGATATTGATTTTAAATTATCACTCACATACACTATTTACCTCTTGTAAATCATAATCATCTACAAAAAACTTTAAATAATAAATTTAATGGTAAAAGCAAGCAGTTAATCTTACCAGAAGATTATTCACCTGTACAATAAAACAAAATACCGTTCGCTGTAAACTTTGCTCTCTCTAGCTTGAGTTAAATTATCTCTCCCACGCGTGGCGCCTGTCGTGTCTCGAGCTCATCGAAACGTCTGCTTCCTCTATCTTTCTCTCACATTCTCAGTGTGCATCTGGATATTCTCGGGCGAATGATCAAATTATTCATCCGATATATAAGTATTTTTGGTTGTGTGAATTAAAAATTTACGATACTCGATTTCACGGAAGATAAAGTTGTTAGTGATGCTTTGTTTTATATATGAATTTATTATAATTCTAAAAATAAAATAATTTAATTATTTTAATTATATTTTCTTTGTAATTTTAATATTTATTAATAATTGTAAAAAAAAAACATAATTTTATTTAAAACCTTAACTATATTAAAGTCATTAAAAAAGAAAAAATAATCAATTATTAACAAAACTTTAGTAATACACAATATCATATAAAATAGCACACGATTTTGTATAAATTAAAGCGGATCACTTTGTGAATCCAACGAGATACGAGACAAACGTATATAACCGTACAATCGCCTAAGCTTATACAGAGAATGAAATGCAACGCCTAGAGGTACACACGCCAATATATATACACCGATCAATTGCAAAAGTCGTGTCAATAGCAGTGCCAAAGAGAAAGAGAAAGAAATAAAGGGTTACCAAACGAGAAATCATAGAAATTTCCGTTTTGCGATTTTCAAAGGTGGCATTAGCATCTCTTTTTTTACCTGTAAATACAGAAACTAGACTTTTTGTTATCCTTCTCTTTTTCTTTTTCTCTTTGCTTCGTTTCCGTGCTAGGTGACATTTCAATTTGCGCCTAGGACTTTTTTTTTAAGACTTGATTTTACGAGTATACTGCACGAAAATAGTTGTATGTGCTTTGGTTAATGTAATGACTGTGTGTACTTGAAGATTGATATAATCCGATGTTTGTATTTTCTTTTTGTAAGATAAGGTCGATTTATTATTGTCCTTATTATCGAACGAATTTAGGGGTTGGGAGAGTTGAGGGAAAGGAAATAAATTTCGTATAGGATAAGTAAAAATAAACAAGAACGTAATGTATGTATTGGATATAATATTCTGCATTTAACGTGAGGTTTTGCGAAATTGTTAAAATACATAAATATATGGGTAAACTAATGTGTGTCTGACCTAAATGCGACGTTTACTACTGATTATTATCACAGACTGCGTATATCTGTGTAGGTACAATTTTTATGGTTTATAATGATAATGAATGACAATAAATAATCGTAATATATAAAACACAACTCTCATTTTGTTTTAATAAAAAAATAATAATAATAATGAAAGAAAGAAAAATAGAATCAATACAAGTGAATTATCGTGATTAAATATTAAAAAAAAAAGAAAGAAAGAAACGTATTCATTGATTTTGTCAGAAGTCTAACAATGACGTTTTTTGTTGTTGCACCGTCAAATTTTTTTTTTTCTTTTTTTAAATTATTACTTTTCACTTATGTACATGATGTATTATGAAGAGAAAAAAAAGTATATATTATACAATACAATCAATTTCGTTCATAAAATAACTTGTATGAAACTTTAGAAAAGGAAAGAAAAACATAAAATCGATCAGACATGTTTAAGAATTCTCGATATAGCTTACCTATCAATGTTACGTATGTTTGATTTCATTTAATTATAAATGAGGTAGACTTTTAGTCCGGCAATCGACTCCTCCTCCTCCTCCTCTTTTTCAAAGCGGGTCAAGATGCGCGGAAACACTTGTTATCGCTCAGCCACCGGTGGATTTCACTTGCGGATGTAGTACTCGCGTTTCTACAAGACGATGAGCAGCTGGTATTATCAGTGTGTTCTTGTGTTTTGACAGTTACATTTGTCCTTTAGATCTTCATAAATTTTTGGATATTTTTTATTTTTTATAATTTTTAAACAAAACGTAAATTGAAATATAAATTAATTTATTTTTATTTAATATAAATGTCAATTTCTTCTCAAATATTATCGAAAATTTTTAAAATTAAGTAAACTTGGTATAATTTATTTAATAGCGTCAAGATAACTACTAATTAAAACAGCTAATAAACGTAGTAACAATTATTTACATAAATCAATACTTACAATAAAGCGTAGTATTTTAAGCAAATACAATCTACAGAATGAAAAATAATTTACAAATGTTACAAAAAAAAAAAAAAATATTCCTTTTAATTAGTTTGTATACAACAGTTAATAAATATATCAATTATTTACTTGAGTAAATACAAGTAAAATAAAATAAAATATATAAAATTTTAAAATAAAATCAACAAAATAAAAAAAATAATATTCAAATTTCATTACTACACATTTAAAAATTTGAAACTAACTAATTCTTAAGTATAATCCTTTACCTAACAGCTATAAAAAACAATAATTATCAATTAAGCCAAAAAAAGCTAAGTAAAAAACCATGTAGGTTTCCAACCCCAAAAGCCAAAGAACAGAGAGACCCAACATCTGAATCGCAGCGTGTGCTCAACGTGTTCCAGGGAAAGCGTACGAAGCCAGGGCCTACACCACTGCTGCGCTTGCCAAAGCAGCCTATCCTCGCACGTGATCGGCTACAGCGGTTCAGGTGGCTCGGGTCACCTGCCACCAGCTGTGCTGGTCACCTCGTCACCAACGGCCCGCATGATACGCCAAAGCTCGCAGCCGGAGTCAGCAAGCTCGGCGGTGCACGCTGGGGCGCCGGGTGGCGGCGGTGGTGGTGGTGTCGGTCACGGTGGCGGTAGCTGCTGTTGCTGCTGCACGGGCTGCAACTGCCCCCTGCACGCCGGTCATGGAGTCAGCGCCGGCTACGGCGCGGGTAGCGCCACCGGGATGAGCGTTGCCGCCACGCCAAGCGCCGCCTCGCTGCGGCAACTACGCGAACCCGGCGACGGAATCGCCGGTATAGCCGCCGACTCGCTGCGCTTCAACGGCGGCCTCCGACAGTTCCGGCAGGTAAGAATGCTGCTCTGCACGACACGCGATCGCGCTTCCACCCACCCACCCAACCATCTACCACCTTCCCTCCCCACCATCAGCACCATTCGACAGACCCCACCCCACCCCACCCAACCTCAGCCACGACACTGACTCGCGGCACTAACACCCTCGCTCTGCAAGCTCCGCAAGCTCTCTTTCTGCGAGCGGGCTCTAAACGCACACACATACACATGTACACACCGACATCACGCGCGAGAGCACACCACTTGGCCGACTACTGTTGTGTTTGCCTCTCCTCCTATACCCCCCTCTGCCCACCCAACCAGCCAACCTGCAAGCCAGCCAGTGTTGTGCGCCGTGCACGCTATATAGCACATGGCTCCCTCCCTGCTCTCTCTCTTTCTGTCTTCCCTCTCGATGTCTGCGCTGTCTCACTGTGACGGACTGGGCGCCAACCCGTCCGTCCGTCTCTCCTCAACCTACCCTCCCTTCCTCTTACTCTCCTACTCTCTCTCTCTCTCTCTCTCTCTCTCTCTTTCTACAACTACTACTACTACTGGAGAGCTTTATGTGCGCGCGTCGGTATGGCTCTGCGCACGCGGCTCTTGTTGCGCGCCCCTACCCGATATGTGTTGTGTGCTACTCTGTGGCGGCGTGCACGCCTGCGGCTAGACCTCGTGGCGCCTCTTTTAGCTTGAGGATACCGAGCAGAGAGGAACTCGATAAGAGCTTGCGACTCAAGCTTGTGCTTTACACTTTCTATTCTACGAGCTTTTTCCTTTCTTTTACGTTTTTTTTTCTTCCTTTTTGTTTTATGTAGACGGAAAGAAGACGTTAAATATTTTTAAAGTAGAGCTTTCAAGCTTTTTTAAAAAATGTGATATTTTTTTATTTGATAAACGATATTTTCTTTTATATTTTTGGTAACAAATTTTGAAAATTGTTGTTACTTTAATTACTAAATTTAATTAACAACATAAACAATACTAGAAAAAAAAACATTAAGAAAAATGTCTGGTAAAAGTCGTACAGAAAAGCAGTAAATCAATTTCGCTAAAATTCGAAAACCCCTTCTTCAGACGCCGTTAATCAAGAAAATAGCTGTACTACGAAAAAAAAAGGAAAAATAAAGCTCACTCGCGCGTAAGCTCTCCTCGATTTTCATTCCTTCAGCCTCTCGCTACAACATTACGTAACTCAAAGCCTCGTATGAACAAGAATTTCTTTCTCTTTCCAAGCACATCAACCTCTTTCAATCCCTCCTTATACCCTTTCTTTTACAAATCCCATTGCCTTAACACGCTCTCTTTTCTTCTTATATATGTATGGGCTTTCAATCAAGCACACGCGAGAGATGCCGAAAGTTCGCGTGATCAAACGTCGGTCGTTGTTGTTATTGTTATCGTTGTTGTCGTCGCGATCTGAAAAATGTGTATAGGTATCATATATATGTAGGAGAATCAGGCGCGACTGTCGTGTCTATATAGATATGCCAAATGTCGCGAAAGAAAGATAGAGAGAGAGGAAAAATTGGATTGTCCGTGTGTTATTTTGTAGATCTATATATAAGCAGGACTGTGTGATCTGCGCTGAAAGAAAAATGACACAGCTTGCTACCGACAGCTTTGAGCTTTCTCTATATACTGAAATATGTATCGTGCATCAAATCGTTTTCTAGTTTTGTTTTATTCTTGTGAGAAAGAAAGAAAGAGAGTGGGAGTTAGGAAAAAGAATTTTGTTGTCATCATTGTTTTGATATCTTTTTTTTACTCGATTGGTTGAGATTTTTTTGAAGATTTCTTGGCTTTACATTTTATAGAATAAATTACGATCAGTTGAATTGAATATTCGAAACAGTACGATGAATTTAACATTTGAAAATGATAGAAAGCGCGACATTTTTTTTTTTTTTAAATCAGTAAAATGACTTTGGGATCGAAGCTGTCGATGGCAGGCTACGTCTTCTCTTGGCTTTTCTTTATCAAACTTTTATTGCTCAATTCCATCGTCGATATGAGAAGAGAAAAAAATGATGGAGAAGAAAAAAGATAGATACACAAGTCTGAAAAATAAATAAGATGAAATAAGCTCGTGTCTCCAAAGTTCACATTTTTTTTTTTTATTTTACGTGTATGCTAGAAAATCAGGCATCTATATATTTTTTTTATAGTAAAAAAATCGAGACAGAATGAAAGCATAAGTTGACAGGGATCTTGAGTCATCCTTTGTGATATAACTACGTATTATTTTTAATTGTTTCTATATATGTGCAATTTTTATATCTCAATATCTGTATGTTTAAATGGAGATAAATATGTTCGATATGTAATAACTATAATTTTTTAACTATTTATATAAATGCTTGACTGTTTTTTAATCTAACTTTTTTTGTCAAGTAGTTTAAATATAATTTTTTGAGTAGTCAATTATAATATTATTAATGTATATTGCATAAATTATAATAGAAACAATATAGGAACGTGAACAAACTTATTATACATATCTATATTATCTGTCTGATGTAAACTAAATCTGTCTGTATACAGTAGTTCAATGTTTAACGGTATATCTCTCTATCTCTATATTTATATATATCTATCTCTTTCTATCTGTCTCTGTATCACTGTCGATATAAACTTCTTTACGTTAGATGTGGCCCGATATACAACTAAATGTTTCTATACGTTAACATAAACTCGTGTCAGTATATTATACATGTTGCCAGCTACATAATAGAGTATATACATACATGTTACGGGTCGATACCGAGAAAACCAGACCACCCCTTCTTCTCCTCCTCATCCTTTTCCTTTCTCCATTCAATCCTTACACCGAAATACATTTCGACGTTAGCTGAATGCGCATTCATCCTCGGACCTTTGCAGGCTATATTTCCGCCTCGTTCCTTATCCGCCGCCAGTCGAACAAAAGCGGGGGGGGGGGGAATCCCCAGAACTGAGAATATATCAGAGGATTCGCGTATATATACAAACACACGCGCAATTTATCACACATGTTCGAACAGTTAACTTTAGGAACGCGATAATTGAAAGTCAGTAACAGAAACTACTAAACTGCTCTTTTAATCTTTCAGTCAGTTAGAAATTAACCCTTACCCAAATTCCCATACGTCACTTTCTACTTTGGTATGCTGTACGCGTGTATGTTAACTTTGTTGTTACGCGTCACGTGCGAGACTATATACGAATACTGGCGATTTTTACGTGTATAGGTATATATATATACCAAAATCCAATTTATACCTTAAGTTCTACTACCTCCTACCATTACCTTGTTTCCCAAAAAAAAAACGTAAATTCTATCTATCTTCTTATATTTGGGGCCGCACATTATTTTATTATTATTATTATTAGTATTATATTATTCTTCCTCCTTATTTTTTATCTATATTTATTACTTCCCACTTAATTTATCTTTTTTTTTTATTATTCTTACCTTCTCTTTTTAAGTCATGCAAATTATACTTCTTAAACTTATTCTGCACGCATGCGTCATTTTTTATATCTCTTTCGTATATATTATAATACACATATATTATATACGAGAAAGTTGACTATTATAAATTATATACCTTAAATTATACTATGAATAATGGACCTTAATATCTCATATTTATTTTACAATATACATATATCAAGCATAAATATACTTTTTTTATATATTTCTAATATTATATATACATAACATTAATACTTCAAAGTGGAACATGCGAGATTAAGAAGCAGGTGAAAGAAAAAAAAAATATTAAATCGAAATTAAGTTTTAATTAAGATTTTTTTTCTTTTATATTATAATAATTATAACAAAAGTTGAAGAAAACCAAGCACTAATTTCTTCCAACCTCAAGATTTTTCTGTAAACGTTTTTTTCGTTAAAAATAACGTTTTCAAAACGACTACTACGGCACTATAAAAATTATTATTTTTACATTTAGTAGTGAAAGTAGACACAATTAAATACTGATTTGTTATTACAAGAGTAAAAATCTAGCACACATAGATAAAAACGTGGATTAAAATTTACTTGTAACATACATTAAAATCTATTTAAAATAAAGATTTTTTTCTTTTTTTTTTATATTATACGAGCATTTAAAAATCGATAAACTGCAGCTGCAGCAATTTTTAAGATTACATTTTCGTTATTTAATAAAACTTTACTGGAAAATTTTCATCTTTAAAAAAGTATATACACGCAAAAAAACATTTTTAATTTAGAAAATGAGATTTTTACTCTTGAAATATACTTGAATTATTTAAATAGAATACAAACTAAAATATAAAAAAAAAAAATTATCAAGTCAAACGTTAAACAAATAATGAAAAATTACAATAAATAAATGAATATTATTAACAAATATATATCACACACCGCCAGTTTATACAACATTTGTGTGTGTAAATACACCATTATTTTAAAATACAACATATATTATATATGATACACCGTTTGTTTACCAATAATATTTTTGTCAAATGGAAAATCGATTCGCAGCCAATGTTTCGTCATAACGATATTGAATAACACAACGATATTTTATTCCCAACATATCATATACATATAAACATATCATATTGAATACCAGAGTATCACTTGCATTGAAAAATATTATACCTAAAACAATGATTTACTTAGTTTTAATATTTCGAATAAACTCAGCCTTTACTAAAGTCTCAGTGGTTGAGATTGACCAATGGGAAGGATCAGCAAACGACACATGCTTTAAAGAGTGTCTGCTAGAGTAGTCCATGTGGTCAAACTTTCTGCTTGATCCTTGATGAAAGCGTTAGATCTGATAAA
Source organism: Leptomastidea abnormis (assembly GCA_030522805.1). Classification (NCBI taxonomy): domain Eukaryota; kingdom Metazoa; phylum Arthropoda; class Insecta; order Hymenoptera; family Encyrtidae; genus Leptomastidea; species Leptomastidea abnormis. The sequence goes on along the minus strand of JAPYZE010003434.1, from coordinate 3,341 downwards.
AGCTTTAAACAAAGATTAACTTTATTCGTATCTCATTTTACTCTCATCGACCATTAGTTTCTAAAAAAATTTAAAAAAAGTAAATTTTACTTATAAATATCGTTATCACGAAATATTGGTTCCAATCACTTTCAACATACACACTCCATTCCGATCGTCGATATAGCACAAAATTATCCTCCCCTTATCCGTACTCTATAAAGAAATCGAAGAAGCGCACAAGAAAGAAAGAAAAACCAACCCATTAGTTTCCCAACCCCAGCAAAGCAGCAACCAAAACTAATAAAAAAACCCCCCAAAAAAATAAAAAAATCTTCAACATCAACGATCAATGATGATGATGATCAACGATCCAAAATTTCGTCGATCATCCCAAAAATCATAGAATCCATGGTGGTGGTGTAAATCAACATCAATGACCGGTGGTGGTGGTGGTACAGCATCATCTCCACCATCTCAACAACAACATCATCATCATCAACAACAACAACAACAACATCATCATCAACATCAACAACATCAACAAGCTGGAAGTTCAACGCAAGGTGGTGGCCAAGGTGTATTATTATGTCCACGTACGCTTGCTCAAGCAAGACGATCGAGATTACGACGTGCACTAACTGAAGCAACTGCAGAGACTGTCAGCTACGTCAAAGCGGTGGGCGAGCTATTCTGTGCATCCATCTAATAACTCTCTCACATTATACACATCTATACTATTATATATCTCACGCATTATATTTACAAATTGCAACCTTTTATATCATTATTATTATATTATAGTTGAAGCTTAATTTTTTTTTTTTGTCATAATAGTTAATACGTAAAATGACACCTCGTGATTTTTGTATTATATTGTAAGAGATATACATTTATATTTATACGTGAGAGAATGATTACACGTATAAAATACACTTTTTTTTAATATACACCATTATTTTTTTATATACCAATATTCTAGAGATACAGACATACACATGTGTAATTGTCAGACACACATATACACACACAATCGTGTTAATAATTGTTATTGTTGACATAATCACATTGCGTTAGCGAAGCGCTATAAATAGATTTTATTTGAATGAAGAAAAATTAGTATTATATTTATATACATATTGTCTTGTAAAGTTTAAAATTTATATTGTAAATACACGAATTTTGTAGTACATATTATATTTAAGCAGGTGTTTATTTATGGGCAGTGAGATATTATGAGAAATATGAGACTATATTAAAAAAAAAATAGAAATGTCTTAGATGCGAATGATTACACGTTGTCTAAGAAATGTTACAATAATTGCGAATTAGTTATAGTGTGAAATCTGCGATATTAAAAAAAAATGCACGCGCTTTTGGAGAACGTGTAATCTTAAGCTTATTTCTCTTTAGTTAATTGATGCATCGAAAAATAAGAATTGATAAAAATTAAGTAATTTTGTTTATTATTAATTTTTAAATTATTAAAATTAAAAAAAATTAAATATTTTTGACAAAAAAAAAAGAATATTATTTTGGTGCATCAATTGCATATAAACTTAAAAGCGGAGAAATGTCGCAAGGCCAGCACGGACAAACTAGTTATAGCGATTATCAACGGCTCGGCGCGTGTAGACCGCATCTCTCCATATTCCCTTCAAAACTTTTTCTTTCCACCCCCTCCTCCCCTTAAGCCCTTCTGTTATCAGTATAGACTTGATAAAGTCACCCTCTTTACTCTCAGAACACTCTATTACTAGAAACAGCCATACTCTTTGATCCAGAATTATAGCTGGTTTTAACGACAGCCGAAAATTCATTGGTGGGTATATAAGTATAGGCTTCGATTAGTTGAAGCAGATTGCGTTTTAATACTGTCGTTATATGTACTGCGATAAGAGACATGTATATATAGGTATCGTTAAACTGGTGAGAGATTATGGTTTTAGTATCATCAATACTTGATCACAGCTGATGATTTAGAGTCGTGAAGCTTTAATTTTAGTTGGTTTAAGAGTTTTAATGGTGATGTGGATAGATTAGAATATTATGAGCTTTTTTGGGGTAATGTCTTTTTTTTGGGAAAAAAACAAGATGATAATGTTTATTTTGGTGAAATTTATGGATGGTTAATAAACAGAGTAACAAATTTGAAAAAAAATTCGAAAACAAAAAAAAAAGTAATTTGATTGGTCAAAAAAAAAAGTTTCACAAGAATATAGATAAATGTCAACATTAAAATATTGAAAAAGAAATAAATAAGAAAAAAAGATAAACAAAAATGAATAATCACATTTTTTGGTATAGTATAAAAGAAAAGTGATAAATACAAAAATATAGGTATCTAAGTGTATCTGTGTGTGTGTGTGTGAGCACATAAAAGCTCAAGTCGAAGCAAACACATCGATCTTTTTCAGCAAGGCTATGTATAAGCTCCCTAGCGCGAAAAACTTGGGTTATTGTCGTGAAAAGCTAACGCGCGTGAAAGAATTGCACGGTTGGAAAATAATGATCGAAGAGGCGAGCTATGATCGAGCGCATCTCCTACTCGTATACTGGATATCTTCAAGTATAGTCTAAAAGCAAAAAAAAAAAAAAAAAAAAAATGATGAAAAAAAATTATAGGGTGTGAGGTGGAAAAAAGCTCGAGAGCTTTTCGGTCGATAAACGCGAGGATTTTTATTTCACGTAGAATACACACACGTACACAACACCGGACGTCACAGCAAACTATACGCTGCATTTGAGTGCCATAAAGCGAGAGAGAGAGAGAGAGAGAGATAGAACTACGGTGGTTTCGGGTGTGAAAAGCTCTCTCTTTTTTCTTTTGTTTATCGGAGATACCTTGGTATATAGTGTTGATTTTTTTTCTCGCAAGCTCTACTTCGTTTTATCGTTGAAACTTTAGCGGTTTTCTTATCGCGATCAAGAGACGAGTACCAAAAGCTATACATGCTTCCGGGTGATATCAGTGCTTTTTCCTCTTTTCTTTTTCGTGTTGACGACGTCGTCGTCGTCGTCGCGTTATTTATCTTTTGTGGACGTGTGAGTGTTAATGTATATTTTGTTGTGTGATGAAAACGTTGTTTATCTAGCTTATTTAACTGAGTGATTCATTTAAATTTAATTAGAGAAGATTACTTGTGATTTTGTTTATATATATAATATTGAGCTTGCAAGTCGTGTCGAGATTATAAGTACTAAAATTGAAGGCTAGTTGAAAGCCTCAATCCAACCGAGCATTTCAAATGTATAATCCAAATTGAAAACGTATACACGTTCGTGAGTCCAAGGTACTTTTCAAATGATAGTCGTTTAAAGCACACAATTAATATATATATATATATATATATATATATATA
>JAPYZE010003433.1:0-12962 GCA_030522805.1 Leptomastidea abnormis | reverse complement strand
TATATATATGTATATGCATCTCGGAAATTTGAGAGTTAAATCGTTTATGCAATTCTCTGTGAGTAAAAAAAAAAATAATAATATAAAGAAAAAAGGAAAGTTGAAAAAAAATAATTTTTTTTTTTAGTGAGAACCAAAAATGTGTAATTGAACAGATCTTGTTCTCATAAAGATGATTAAGTGTAAGTATAAAAATTGTTAATTAACAACTTTACTTATTTTCGTATGTTTAAACGCAAGTGATAAAGACAATGAATAACTATAAAAATCATTTTAAGATATACACTCTCTACTAGACCTATACTAGTTTCCCATTTTATTTCCTCTCTTTTGATTTTTAATACCATGAATTTTTTTTTTTTTTTTGTCTCGTTGATAATGCAAGAGAGTCGGTGTGTTTTGAGGAGAAGACAAAAAAAAGAGAAGGTATAAAGAAAAAAAGCGAGTGGGTATTTATGAGAGGATATCAGAGGTTTTATATCTGTGTGGTTGTTGGACAGGTGGAGAGACACACACGGGCTCTTGTTTTTAGGTACGTATATAAACTCTTGAATATTTTTTAAATGATCTTGAGAAGCTTCAGATTCTTTTTCTCACGTATATTTATATGTATGTGAAAAGAATATCGGTTTGAGAACTTATTAATCAAAGTTTATGAGATTTAAAGACTGGTGTTAAATTTTCTTTATAAACAATTAAGAATTTTTTTTTTATGTTTAAGTTGTATATTAAGATAAGTGACGTTTTAATTACTTTGGTGTTCGCGGTTTTGTGACGTGATTTTTTTTTTTTTTTCTGTAAAAGGTAAAATATAAGAGTGAGAAGGAAAAAAAAGAGTTAAATTTATTATATGCAAAACAATTCAAAATTGCGAAACATACATTATACGACACCCCTAACCGAGATATTTCATTACAACACATTGCTTTTACGTGTGCATATTTTTTTTTTTTTTCAAGTCATGATATATTATACACATGCGTGTAAAATTTATATTATGTTTAAAATGAAAAACAGATAAAAATTTGGAAATTTTGTGGGACCATGAGAATTTTTCAGAGATTTAGCGTATGAATGGGTATGAAAAATATGATACTTCGTAAGTAAATTGAATGTGTGATAAAATGAGGGATTAAAATAAATGACGTTGTATGTAGGACTAATTTTAGTGATGATGAGTAGAAATAAAATTGAATTAATTATATGGAATGATTATTAATAAGGAATTTTTTTTTCTTTCTTTTAGATATGACACGGGATTATAAGTGAAAATATTCAGTTTGTATACATATGAATCTAGATTAAATATTCATTTATCGCGATAATTTTGTTCTGTGTATCAAATATACCGTATGATATGTCTTGGTAATTAATAGCGAGATATTTGAGATGCCGAGAAAAATACTCTACTATTATTCATCTGTAGCAGCAGCAGTAACAGAGCTAAGGTTTCTAAATTAACAATCTACATACCAAGTATCTGGGTTTTTTTTTTCTCAAAATCTTAACAATGAATATTTTAATTTCAAATTAATTTAACGGTTTTATTTAAATGTCTACATCAAACTTGTGATTTTTAAAATTATTTGATACATTTCTTTATCTTTTTATTTTATAAAAAAACTGTTAAATCCAAAAATAATGTAAAATAAAAAAAATGTATCGGAATGTATTCAAGAAATATATACAGAAGTATATTCTAAAAGCGTTTATCACGTAAAAATCAACGAACCGTTTTCACGAAAAACAAAACCCAAATATTGCTTGCGCCATATTGAATGAAGACAATGCTGTAAAAAAAACGAAGAAAAGTAAATAATTATACGGCTTTGGAAAAGTTCTACTTTCAAGACAATAACAGAAAAGAGTATACAAATTTAAAAAGAGAAGAGAGGGGAGAAGAGGTACCGAAGAGAAAAAAAAAACGGAAACAACAAAAGAAAGTAAAAGTAGGAGATGTTGACCTAGCTAAGATTTATTGTTTACTTATCATAAAAAAGGGGAGAATAAATTTTTTTAAAAAATTTTTTTTTTTATAATTAGGTAATAACATACTGCTAATTTAATAAAGAAAAAAAAATTGAACTTTAAATCAGCTTTTATATTAAAAAAATTTTAATTAATATTAATTAAATTTTCATCATTAAAAATTTTTTTCTTGGTTTAAAGCATCATCTTAAATCTCTTTGAACATTTAATATAGTAATTATATCATCGTAATTTAATATTGAATACTGTATACTAATTTTTATAAGGATCAAAGATTAAAATAAAAATTTTCTTTTTTTTTTGGGTATTGCCCTAAATATCCCACGTTTCACCTTAACGTGGGGTTAAGACGATAATTCTTTTTTTTCTTACTTGCAGTTTGGAATTTCGTGACTCTTTAAAAAAAAAATTCCAATCCTTCATTATCTGATCAACATGTGGCAACTTGAAATAAAAAATAATTTATAATCTCAAAAAAAAGTAGTCTTCTAGCTTACAATCATTAAAAAAAATAAGTAAAAAAAAATAATAAATAAAAATAATCAGTAAAAGTGCACTAAAGTAATCGATCATTGTCACCCATTATATTATTCTCTACCATCAAATCTTAACTAGTCCAACAGTAAATTCGTGTAACCGTTAACAACCAAGCAACTCGAAAAATTTCTCAAAAAATAACAAGCTATATAAAACAAAAAAAAAAAATCCCTCCTCTCAACAAAAGAGCCGAAAAATTTCAAAAAAACAGTAACCCCATCGTAACGATATAGGTATAACATCACGAAGAGACCAACATCTTTCGTTCTTTACTTTTTTAACGAACTCCCCAAACCCTCTTTAAAAAAAATCAAACCCATCCAGAACAGCAAAAAAAAAAAAAATAAATAAATAAATAAATAAAAAATGAATCACAAGCTCTCTCTCTTACAAATATAACTAGCTTTAAAGCACACATGGCTCATTGAAAAATATGCACATAATAATAAAACGAATGAAAAACAGCAGCAGCATCAAGGAAGATGCTACTCTTTATACCTTCTCTCTCTCTCTCTCTCTCTCTATACCCCCATCCATGAAAAAGGAATCGCGTCGGCGTTAGTTGAGTATATACCCACACACACACATAGCAAAAGTCTCTCTCTCTCTCTCTCTCTCTCTTTCAGGTCCCGGAGGCGCCTCTCTCGCGCATACAACACACATATACAGCACCACGAGAGAAAAAGTAGTTGTAGTAGTAGTAGTAGTAGTAGTAGTAGTAGTAGTAGTAGTAGTAGGAGGGATCTGTATCCGATATATATATAGGTATATACACATGTATAAAAGAGGGTCCCGCTAACGGTACATGTATAGAGAGCTGGGGGTCGCGAGCCAGCCGCGTTCGTTCCACAGCGCAGCTCACGTATACATATATACACGTATGTACCAGTGTAGGTGGTGGAGGTGGAGATGAAGGAGAAGGAGGTGGGATGCTGTATGTAGGTCTCGCTCGCGGATTGGCTCTCTCGAGCATAGCTTGAAAAACCGTGGAGCGTATATTATAAAACGCGCATGCCGGCTCTTGTAGCAGCAGCAGCAGCAACAGCAACTCTGTATACTGTGTTTGCGCCTCGCTCTCACTCTTTCTCACCCACACTGTATATAGGTATTATACACCTTTCTGTTCTATCGTATTGCCCGCTGGTATTTAATGTTTATGTGTGTGTGTATGAGTAGATATATATGTATATTATGTATAAATTTCTATATATCTGTGTACGAGGATGCGCATAGCCGATTATTTTTTTATTTTCTATTCTTTTTATCCTGCACTTGATGGCCCCGTGACTTTTTTCTTTCCCCTCATCCTTATGTTGAGACTGTGTAAAACGATGGGTCTCTTTGCTTCGTCTTCGTTTATCTTTTGCTTGTTAGATGCAGCATTCATCGTTATTCAATACTCAATTGCAGATTTTTGGATATTTAAAAAAATTTTTTTTTTTTTTGACTCGTATAATTATTTTGTGTAAGGGAAGGCAATAAGGTGTGCGTGAGGAGTAACATGATTTTTTATCAGATAATCTTGTTATTTCTTTTTACACTTCAGTAGTTTTTGAATTTTTAAATTTTATATGGCCTTTGATTGGGGTATATTGCCATCGAAGCTCCAGTTTTTTATGTTTATACCTATACGTGGCTTGTATACAAGATATATATTCTTTTTTTGGGCAACAGGTAATAAGCGACACATATCTCATAGCATATATAGCAGTAGCCACACACACAAAAGCGACATGTCGTTAAATTTTATTCGCGGTATTTTTTTTTTTTTTTACTTCTGTTGTATTACACTTGGTTATTGATATCAATAAACATGTGTTACGAAAGATAATAATAATTGGACAATAAATAAAATTAAAAAAAAAAAAAAGAAAAATAATTTCTTTTTATTGGATATATTCTTATATTTGATGCTTCTGTATATATAAGGTGATTGTAAAATAAAGTCATAACAAGAGGATGCGTAATTTAAGAAAAATAAATAGCATTTTCAGATTAATTTTTCTTGAAATTAATCGTACATTTATATTTTGCTTGTTTATTTAATATAAATATTAATTATTTATAATCAATAATATCGTTATACAATCTTTTTTTTTATACACACAAAACCAATATTATTATTTAAAATAAATTCAAGTCGCAAATAATCGATTAATTCCTCTCATCACCTCACCACCAACAAAATCAACACTTTTAATCAAAACTTTTATCACCAAACAAAAAAAAAAATTATCCATCATCAATCAAAACACAATACCATGCATTTTTCTTCCTATCAACTTGCAAAATTGAAGAAAAAATAAATAAACGCAGAATTCTTTTCCATACATACACTACAACAACTTTCCCCTTTCTGTACCTCAAACAACAATAAATAAAGATAACTCTGCAAAAGAGTCTCAATATTCTCAAGTCGTTCATCATTCGTTACGTTATTTTTTTTTTTTTAAGACACAAATTTTTCGGTTAAAAATAAGGTCCTTTACTTGGCTCATCTCTACCTTTATTTTTTTCTTACATATACATATATACAGCATTAATTTATATTCATCTTTATTTATCGTTTGAGTTAAAAAAAAGGGGGGGTAGGGGTAAGAGAGTAGACGCATCTTATATGACACCCTTTTTTTTCTCTCTTACGTATATCTCGAAAATATAATGGCAAGCATACGTAAGTTTAAGTGCGAATTGCGTTTTGGTATTATATACATTATACTGCAGCGAAAACTTGACTAACGGTATAGTATAGTGTGTGAGGAGAAGATATTTCGAGCGGGACCAGGAGAACGACGAAGCGTTAGATGGAGCCGACCGGATATACCTGTATAAATATAAGATAACGGTTGGAAATTTTCGATTTAATGATTAGTTTTCTCTTTTTTATTTTGATGAGTAAGGTGTGGGTAAGGTCGATGACTGCGGTCTGTTTATACGTGTGAGTTTTTTTTTTAGATTATGTGTAGTTTTTTTCGGTAGTTTTAGAGGTCGATGAGTTAGCTGCTATGTTGTTTTATTTTTAGGAAGGTTTTAATGGTAGGTGAGAAAAAAAATGTTAAGGAATATATTAGACATGACTGTATTTTTTTTTGTGTAAAGTATTAAGATGAGTTAGCTTTGAAAATGATCCCGTACATCTTGTATAAGTTTGCATACAGTTAGATTTTAGAAGCTATATAAAACTTGATTTTTGTCCCAATTAGATTATACATTTTTCATATATTTTTTCTCTTCTTTTTCGTAAATCATTATAAATAACAGTTATTCTTAATTAGCAGATTATTTTTTTATCACATAAACCAGTTTATTTTTAAAAAAAAAAATTTTTTGTTTGTCGGTATTTTTTTAAAGGTGACAAATTGCTACCATAAAATAAATTAACACCTCGATAAATAAAGCAAGTAGAAAAAACAAAAAGAAAGAAAAAAAATCATTTAACGATATAACTTGGCTTGTACACATCTATTAGAAACAATAAATTCAAACACTCGTGACTATCGATTTGAAAATATACACAAGAACTTCTTGTCTTGTACCAATAAATCGTCATCGATTTCGTTACTTTTATTTTTTATTATTTTTTTTTTTCATTCCTTTTTTTTCATTTTATTTATTCGAATGTTAATTTATTCAAGTCTACCTTCTATAATTATTCAAGCATACAAGCTTATAATATATAATGAACGAAAAAGAAAGTGAAATGAAAGAAACGTCAGTAGTATACAAGAGTAGTAAACGATGCTTACACATATATATTTTAAACAAGAGAGCTTTGATGTATACGAATTGTTCGAAAAAGCTCAATTAAAGATATACACAAGCTCTTACAACCAATATCTTTAACCAAAACGTCATTCTGGCAAATGATGTATTCTTATTTTATTCTTAAACAAGTGATATACATATATTGCAAGAACATTTTTTAAAGCAGTTTTAATTAAACACTGCCAATCGCTTGAAAAAAAATATAACTTTCTTTATTGACAAGACAATTAATGGAGAAAAAGCTCCATACAAGACTTACAACTAATCAAAAATAAATCACACAACCTACAAAAATATAACATAATACATTATTATACGAATCTTCCTTTCAACTCATAGCATATCACTTTCCAACAAAGTTCAAAAAGTCTCTGAAAACACAACTTTCCAATCGAAAGCTCCAAAACGAGAGAGCATCAATAAATATTTATATACATTATATATACTACAAACACACTCATTTTAAAAATACCAATATTTTTTAACATATATATCAATCGTATATTATGTATTCTTATTCATTAATCCCAGCATCTTCTCTCTTTAAAAGCCATCTTCCATACGTCGATATACATAACATATACATCACAGAAGAAGAAGAAAGAAAAAAGTGAGGTCGCATTCTCTCTCTCTCTCTCTCTCTCTCTCTCCTACTCTCATACCGATCCAAGGCACCATACCGATCGGCTTCCGCGAAACTCACGACTTATCGCAACTCCTCTTGCTGCTGCCAAGCTCACACATACATACATACATATATACATACATACATACATACATACAGGTATACGATCGCTAACTACACAACGACACGAGAGAGTATGTGTATGTACTATACATATATAAGCAAAGGACGAAAATGTGTTCTCTCGCTTACCTACACACAGGAGGTCACGAGGAGGCTTATTTTATCCCTCCTTCTCTTTTTCTCTTAACTCTTTTACCATAGCTCTCACAAGCGCACTCGCGCAAGCGCTATCCATTAATTGGCGCACACACGCGAGGAGTAACATTACATGTGCGGGGTATTCGAGTAGCCGTTCAGAATATAAGTGAGTGAGAGAGTAAAAGAGTTAAGGAGAAGTACAAAAAGTCAAGTGAGTGAGAGAGATAGAGAATAGTAGGGAGGAACAAAAGGGGGGAATCCCAAAACGTGCCTCCATGAGTAGCCTAACGAACTCATGCTCGACCTTTCCTCCCCTACTACTCTCTTACTACTATTACTACTACTACTACTCTTCCTTCTTTTCTGCTTCTTTTTTTTCTTTATTTAAGGACCAGGTAGCAATTTCGCAAGAGTCTGCACACACACACACACACGCACACACACACCAACAATACCAACAGGAATAAGCTCGATGAGGATGTGAAAATTTTTGGGTTACTAAGATAAGAATGAAGAGGTTCCTGTTATGTGTGTGGGTATAGTATATATATATATATAAATGTGTGCGAAACAGAGTGGTCCATTGTCGTCGTAAGGATATAGGTACATGTATATATATATAGACGACTGACGTTTCTGGCGCATTGCGATATAAACTGATAAGAGAGTATATATAAGAGACTTCGAGAATGACTGACTGACTGACTGACTGACAATTTACCGTCCGTTCGATAAATCTTTTTTTTTTCTTTCTTTGGTATCTCTTGAAAAGGACTCTCGCTTTTTTTGGGGGGCTTATAGGTATGTGCAGATGGATATTGTAGAGCTTGATCCTTTTTTATTTATCCCCCCTCCTTAACTTTTTGGAGTTAAGAGATGCCGATCGATTTATATACCTATATATGTTAATGTTGTATAAGTCTTTGGTTGAGAGAGAAAGAGATGCTGACCTGATGAGATTACCTATTGTGCACTGCGAATTTTTTTTTTTTTTTAGCTTGCTGTATACTTATCGATTGATCGATAGTGAACTGATAAAAAGAAGGGGTTTGAGTAGGAGGAGGAGAAAAAAGAAAAGATTTTTAGTGTGTGTTGATGATATAGGTTGTCGATTTAAGATGCGGGTATATGGCCAATTAAGAATTTTTTTTGTTTTAAGTTGGCACAGATGGATGATTGGTAAAAATTAATTTAATGTTATAATTTAATTTTGAAGGTTTTAATGTTGGGAGTTTTAAAGTAAATTTTAAAAAGAAATTGTTTGTAAAAATTTAAAGTTGTTAAACTATTTTTAGTAATCGTAAGTTTAAAATCTTGTTTTTTTTTCACGAAATTTGAATCAATTTTTTAATAAAAAAATAATTTTTAAATAAAATAGTTATAGATTAATAAATAGAATAGATTAATCTTTTACAAAATAAAAAAAAAATTATTAATAACAAAGAAAATAACCGACCAGCTTTGTTTTAATTTGTTATTTTAACAGCCTTTTTGACACTTAGACTAATAAGTGTATTTCGGACAACGGTTTTGAAAGCTTAGAACGATAGGCGCCAGGAATCGAACCCTGACATACAGATTGCAAAGCCTATGTTCTGTTAACTAAGCTATTTCAGACCTCGAAAGATTATCATATTTTGTTTTATATCTACATTAATGCGCTTATACGTCACTGATTTTTAATTAAATTTCAAAATTTCTTACAGTTTATTATTATTTTTAGATAACATACCATAAACAAACTTTTATAATATTTTATGAATATTATTAATAACGTATTTTTAATCAACAAATATTACATATTTTCATTCTAAACTGACAAAATTAAAAAAAAAAAACAAAAAAAAAATATTATCTATATTAATATTGCATCTACTCATAAAGCAGTACATTTAATGTCATACACAACATACATACCTATTTGTTTAAAATTTTACAAAAATTATTCAAATAAAATAATTAAACGATTATATATTAATACGATATCATATATATAAATATAACCAAGTAAAAGTAGGTCAACATATATATGCCTCTTTTTCATACACCATCTAATAAATTAGTTTCTATTAATTTTCCTTATCTTTATTGCACTCTGACATTCAATACTAGTTATATAGCATTAAAATTGAATCAGTGCATATAGACTTAATGTTTACAGATACACACCTATATCTATATTATATTTTTCACGATCGCAACACTTATTAATTTCACGGTAGTAGTAGTAAAAGTACCTTATAGTTATAATAATTTTATACACCGGATCGAACCACACCACATCTGTCCCAGCTAATTATAATAATTAGTCCATTAAACACCAGGCCGTTAGCCTAAATATTTTAAGCTTTTGCACAAGTGACTAAATTCTTGTATTAGAATTTAAAATAAAAAAATAGTAAAAAAAAACCTTAAAATAAAGTAAAAAATAACTTTCAATTTCTCAAGAGTCAACTCACACCCATATACACAAGAAAAAAAAAACCATCAATTAAACAATCAATTAATTAAACGAAATTTTACCATACACTTTCCCAAATTCACTGAATCACACGCACACACACATACATCCACATATACATAATATATACAAAAAGACGAATTGAGCACATAATTAGTAATTTGATCTATTGAACATATTCAAAACCGCAATAAATCTAACTTTCATCTATATAATATGCCCCATAGCTATATATATGAGAGTGTATCTGTGTGTGTGTGTCCGATAGATAAATAGATAAAGGAGATATAATTATATAAAGCGATGATATTAAAGTTTAATAAGACGTTAAATTATAATTCATGCGTGTCATTAAATAGCAATATTAAGTAGCAATATTAAAACATATTTAACAGCGTATAACCCTTTTTATTTTACAACAACGACAAAAAAAAAAAGAAGAAATTTTCAGTTCCGTATAGGTAGAGAAATAAAAAAAATTTCAAATTTTTTTTTTTATTCCAAGAATGGCACAAAAGAGATGCTTGCAAGTAGCACACAAGAAATATAAAAAAAAGCATGAAATACGTACATCCCAATATATATTCTCCCAAAATTTACCATCGAAAGTAAGCATTAAAATACCATCGATCTGCGAGAGCGTGTTATAATCGTATGGACACACGTACACTATATACAGCTATATACATATCATCTCCGCTACTTTCTGCATAATAAATTCGTCAGTCTCATCGCGGGCGGGCCTTTATTATATATACACACATACACATCCCATTCAGCTCATTAAAAGCTCCTTTTCTTTTTCTCTCACTCGTACTTTTTCGCGTCAATTAATCCGTAACAAAAGAGGAGATACCAAACGAAAACACACACACATACACATATACATTTACTGAGCAACTGGCTTCTGTGTGTGTGTCTGTATGTGACGCTTAATTAGCAGCAGCCACTGGCGCGCGAGAAAGTTCACGATGCAAAAAAAAAAAAAAGAAGGAAGGAGAAGAAGAATAAAAAAAAAAAGAAAGAAAAAGAAATAATTTTACAGACTCGTGTCTCTGCAAGCTCTTCTCTTTGCAGTTCGATCAATTATATATACTTCTTTTTTTTTGGGAGTTTAAGGAAAAACTCGTTTTTGAAACTACTATACACACTTATATTTTGTACATTGGTTGATTCTTATATGTATATACGTATGGTTTATGACGATTTCTTTGAGGTGTATATATGGTATATACACTACCGATTTTTGAGGATGAAAAGGTATCCATTGCCGCGCGGATCCTCGTTCCAATTACCTTTCCATCATCATCATCATTTTTTTTTTCTTCTTTAACAAGCACCTTTGTATGCCGCACCCCGAATTATTTTAAAATACCCATAAATACATTTGGATCTTCCATAATGTCTTCAGTTCGCGGAATTAATTTTTTAATGATCGTATTTCGAAAGTTATATAGTATAGCACATACACACATAAACACATATACATGTTGTTTAAATGAAGCGGACTTACGGGATATTTTTTTAAAATCATATATATATACGTAACGTTATAATTGTACGTTAAGTTTTGACGTAGAAAGAAATAAAAAGAAGAAAGAAACGTTAATTCTCCTATATATATAAGTACGAGTGCGTCTCTTTTATTGTGTGTGGTTAATTAACTTGAAATTTTTATCCTCTCGCGTCTACAGAGACTTGGGAATTTCCGTGAAAACACATAATAATAATAATAAAAAATAAAATGTCTAAATAATCTAACCAAACACGTTCATTTCGACCGTCAACGAATCTTTCTGAAAATTTTCGAGTTGTGTTAGATTAGATTTCCTTATACCCTGAGTTACACGTAAACTCTTTCTTTCTTTATTTTTCTTCTATTCGTATTAAGGTAATTTCCAAATGAATATTACCCATCTAACCGCAAGTATACACATACACATATACATATGTATATCCTCCCACGCTTTTATTCATACACATATACATAAATACACATATTTACTCAAAACTTGAACTTCTTCTTACGCATTGGTTATACTCTCGTCATTTAAGTAGCTGGTACCAAATTGAAAAGCTCCAAAGTGTTAAAAATAAATAACGAGCAGTAGTTTAAAATTAGATATCTAAAATTCTTGATCCTACACGCGCAACAACAAAAAAAATCATCCTCATAATGTCTTTATTCGCAAGCAACACTTCCACCCCTCTCCCCCTCCTATCACTTGATTTTATTTAAATCACGTACGGAAAAACCACAGAACACTATTGTTATAAAATAGCTATATATATATATATATATATATATCTAAAGTATAGCTTCTCTTTCTCCCACGGTGTAACCAACATATAAGACACATAACAAAAGCTGTTCTCTTACCACGTGTATATGTATACGTTATATGTACCGTATAATACCGCTTGTCCAGGCGTCGAAATTCCCAGGCGCCCAAAGAGAAGTCTATAAGCTAATGGACCGAGAAAACTTGAGCACACACATGGTCGCGCGCGGCCTTGCGATATCAAAGTCTCTATCTCTCTTTTTCTTTCTTGCAATAAGGGGGAGTTTTCTCTCTCTCTCTCTCTCTCTCTCTCTCTCTCTCTCTCTCTCTCTCTCTCTCTCTCTCTCTTAATGTTAAGCCGTGTGAAAAATCAAACGAAATGGAGGTCGTGTTAATAATACTGACACGTGGAATTTTGCTTAGATAAGAAAAAAAAAGTATTATTTGGTGTTATTATAAGGTAATGAGATTTGAATGTGTGTAATAGGTATAGGGGTTGTCGTTTATGAGTTGTAGTGGAGGTGAATTATTATTTTGATGGATATAGAACTATGATTGAAGTATCGCGTATTGTGATGTGTTTACCAATTTTTTAAAAATACCATAACCGCTACCAGGTAAACTTAAACTTCATAAACAGATTGCGGTAAACCTAAAAGCTTATGTGTAATAACTATACACACGCATCTGTCACATAAAAAAAAATCTGCATTGATTTCAAGTGATTTCAAAAATAGGTGCTCGACTGATTTCCTCAGTGGTTAGCCCCTCGCAAAGGTCGCTGGCTGGCTGGCTGACTGGTTCGATTTTTAAGTCGGTGGAAAGAGAGAAACGAGCTTGAGTGTATATGCTGCTATATACATATACTGCTATAGTATAATAGTGGGTGAGAGAGAGAGAGAGAGAGAGAGAGAGAGAGAGAGCAATGAGGGGGCTGCAGGGTATATATAGCGACGACGTTAAAAGAGAAGACGCGCTGATGCTGCTATAGTTGGGATGCGCGAGAACATCAGAGGAATGAGCTTGTATTTATATATATATA
>JAPYZE010003432.1:0-17531 GCA_030522805.1 Leptomastidea abnormis | reverse complement strand
ATTTTTGATGTTGTGCCTTTCTTCTTAATAATTTTAGGGCTATGTCTTTATCGCTATATTCTGAGTTGTGCCCTTCTTCTTCCGAGGCAGCGATATAATCATAAATTTTCAAATATACTTTTTAAATTATTGAGCTGAATATTTGGATAGATAAATTTGAGCAAAAAATCTTGTTCTTTTTGTTTTTTTTTTTCAAAAATATATTTTAAACGGATCGAAGCGATACGTGATATGTAAAAGTATATATAGGAAAAAGCAGAAAACGAAAAAGGATCATTTAATTGGAAATAGCAAAGAGAGTCGGTTTAGAGTATACATGTCGAAATATTTTATGAGAACAGAGAGAGAGAGAGAGAGAGAGAGGTATATATACATATATATATATATATATATATATATACACATACATACGGTGACACGGGACTCTTAAATTACGTATAAATTGACGCAGATAGAGCGATCAGTCGCGTGATTTTTGCCTGTAACCGAGCAGCAAACATAAGTTCGCCACCTAACAGTCTTAATCTGATCGTATGTGCCAGAGGGTTTATACATATACATGTACGAGAGAGAACCTCTCTTTCTCTCTCTTTTAGTAAATGTAACGAGCCAGTATACATACACACACGCTCACTCCCGCATATACACTTACACATATCTATCTACATGTAAGCATATACACATGTACGTGTATACACCGCAGGGTATACCCCTCTCGAAAATGCCAGAGTTTTCGGAGCACCAAAGCTTGAAACCAATTATTTCTCCCATATACGACCACATTTTCTGCGCCCCCGCTCATTCTCATTCCCTCTCTTTCTTTAGGGTCACAACTCTCAAAATCACGAGACACAAAGACCCTAACTCTCTATTTTTTAAAAAATGTAAGAAAAATCTAAGCCGAATACACGCCAATCTAAGAATTTTTATGTACAAACATATACAACTTCAATACCCTCCCAAATCAAAAATCACTAACGTCAATTTTTATAATACACACAAGAGATGAAAAATCAAGTAAAAATCCAAGGAAATATATCTATATTACTAAATGATAATAAGACAAACGAAAGATTATATATAAAAAAAGGAATCCGGCCTACTACCAGTTGTCCTAGAAAACTTATATGCTATACTATAATCCGGACGACCGCGGGCTATATCCAACCTCTCTCGAGAAACGCGCTAATATTTTTCCTCCTTGGCCTCTCTGTCCTCCCCCTCCTTTCCTTCTGCTTCATCGTCAACAGATTCCGGCAAAAAGTCGCGCGAGCTATACAGCATAGCAGCCACCGAGTCTCTCTTGCGAAATCCAAAGTCTATATATCTGCCACGCGAATCTCGATTAGTCCGTTGACTGTTTGCTGTTACTACTAGCTACTACTACTACTACTACTATTACGACCGCGGATGCTTGGTCTGCATGTTTATGTTATAATATTGGTGTATGAGTATGTGTATGTGTGTGTGTAGGTTTGTTACATTGGAAAATATCAAATGAAACGACGACGACGACTACAACGACGATGGAATTGCGAAATAAATTCGACATCGTCGTATTTGAGTTTCCAGTAGTAAGCAAGAGAGATATCGATATACTTTACTTGCTTGATGTTTTATTTTTTTTTTATCTTTTAGTTTTTTGTTGTTGTTACTTCTGCTGCTGTTGTTATTGTTGTTGTTTCGTGCTATTGAGATTTAAATGAGTTTTTCATGAAGGAATTTAATTATATATATATATATATACTATTGAGAAGATTGGCGATGTGAAGTGATAAAGGGATATATATTTTCGCGAGAATTACTATGTATGTATGTATGTATGAAACTATTGATATAAAAAATATACTTTAATGGTCTTGTCGCTTGTTTCCTTGATTCTTTAAGCTGAATATGTAGAATGTCTGATTTAATAAGACGATTGAGATATATTAATTTTTTTGAAGTAGGATTTTAATTCCTAACAATCTAATATTTGTTCTTTAAAAAATTAAAAAAAGAACAATAATAATTTCTTTATTTTTTAAAATTTTTTTATAATTTAATGCCATTTTTACATTGTAAATAAGCGTATATCGGCATTTATAAGTTATTGTACAATGACTCAGTCAGTTAAAGCCAGGAATCGAACCCACGACCTGTACTTTTGGAAACCAACGCTTTGTCGACTGAATCATTCTAAACCTTAGTCGAGTTAAATTTCCATCCATTATATTACATCGCAATAAATTCAACTTTTCAAACATCTAAATTTCTTGCAGCTTTGGTTTTTACCACTAAAATCCTTGAATTATCGATTTTGCAAAAATTAAATTCTTTGCCAACTAATGCGACAAAAAATTATAATTGATACCCAGTTATCGCGTTTTTTTTTTATTTTTAAGTCTAATAACAAGAATTGCTGATTTGGCTGCTGCCGCGTCTCGATCGAAATATGTTATCTAATAGTTTTAGAGGAAAGAATTTACGAAGGATTTTGCAATTAAATCCGCAGAATCGAAGGTGAATCATCGAAGCTCATGTACAATGCTATTCGATCATCGATCGACTAGATCAAGCTCAATTTTTTCTTTTTTTTTTTCTCAATGATCTAACTGATTTTTTTTTTTTGCCAATGTTAAATAGACTCTTATGTAAATCGTATAATAATTTATACCTTACTAGTTTCGTAAAGTCCATTTGAAAGGAGTGTTTTTGAAGAAAATAGAAAAAAAATATGTCTAGAATCATTAAGTGGTCATGTGATTATGCACGAGTGTATGACGTGTCAATTCACGCACAAAGGAACCTCGTTTCTTTTATTAGAAAAAATTTTTTAAAACCACGAACTTTTATCTTTAGAAAGAGAGAGAGAGAAGTAGTTGACACGCGAAATAATTGCTCAACACGCGTCATAAAATTTAATAATGAAAACGTTAAAAAAGCTGCGAAAATCCACAAATAAAAAGTTTGTTTTTCTTTCTTTATCAAATAAACGCGTAAAAAATATTTACATTTATTAATCGATCGTGTAAATTTAATTAGTTAATAAAAAAGAAAAGAAAAATTAACGAAGTAATTTGAAAAATCAAACGGATCTAAGGAACCTTGACGTTATGAACTGGTTTCTACTCTTAAGCAATTTAATCGATCAAAGAAATTTTTGCCGCTTAAAAATAATAGACTTCTTTTTTTTTATCAAACACAACATTTCATCTATTTCAATTATGTTCACCAAGTAACAAATAGTTTAAGATTTCCTACAACTTCCTTATCATAATATGAAATTAAAAAAAAAAAATTGAGTAAAATACAAAACACTGTCTTTTTCCGGACGATTAATAACGCGGTTTTAATAATAACGGCATCATAAAGTTGCTCTCAGCGGTTTTTCCTCACGAAAAATCTATCCGTGTCCGGCACAGCTGCTGCAGCATCGCATAGCAGCAGAGATTGGTAAAACTTGACGTCAGACAGTATAAGCCACGGGACCGTCCCAAGAGCGGCTGACGTAAATACGAAAAATGCCACTACTGGGATACGTACATAAGTGTACATACATACAAAACGTACGTGATGCGGAAAAATTTTCAAGATTGTCTCTCGGAATAATTTAGAGAAAGAAAAACGCCAGCTTTATGTGTACAGACATTTGATTCGACTTCTTTGTTCTTAACGTAGAAATAAAAAGTGAAGAAAAAAAAATATAAATAAAAAAATAAGACTTGGTTAACCGAGATCGCGGAAAATTGGAAAATCGTTTAAATTCGATATCTTTCACGTATAGGAGGAAAGAGAACGATATATATGTAATAGTCAATATTAGACCTTGAGCAATATTTTTCAAAGCAGCGAATAGTCATTTTTTAAAAATTTTATAATCTCACACGCAAACATATTTTCTACACTTAATTCAAAAATGAAAAACCACTTGATTTTTCACACGACTAGTAGGTATATTGTAACGGCGTCTTTTCGTGTACACATATAAACTTTAAATACATAAGGCGCGAATAAAAAATTCATTACCGGTTTTTGCAATATATATACTTCTATAACCACCAAAGCGATAAATCTCATGTATTACAATGCCAAAGAGTCGTAGAAAGAGAGAGAGAGAGAGAGAGAGAGAGAGAGAGAGAGAGCCGTAAACAGTCGCTTGGCAATGATAGTCGATTTGAAAAACGCAACTTATACACTATTATAGGCACACACGATCGCAATCGATAATTACATTCGAAAATTATCGTTTAAAAAACAGCATATATATATCCCTTCCTTCTCTCCCTCTAAACAATCGGCAATAACTTTCCTTAAAAGAAGCCTAATTAATTAACGGTACACCCTCAGTCATAAGTTACAAGCAGCTATAACAACTTTACTAAACATATTCTTATATAGGCTCCTAAACTTAACGAATAAGAGAGTAAAACATAGAAAGAGATGCCATTATGACGACGCCCGAGGACGGTATATCCTATATATACGTGATATAGCCCGTGGCAGTAAGAGATTTGCCGATCATACCAAGTGCTTGCTGCTGCTGCAGCAGCAGCAGCAACGTGCGCTTTTATTATATACGGACGTTCAGAGCCAGGTATCCGCGTTCGCGCGTGCAATAATAATCTACTGTGTGTGTGTGTGTGTGTGTGTGTGTGTGTGTGTGTGTGTGTATGTGTGCGCGCGCCTTCTAATGCGAGAGAGAAGGACTTGAAGAGGTCCGAACCGGGCGGCCTCCAACCTGGGCTACTACACTCTATGTGCATGTATATGTATGTGTGTGTGTGTGTATGTGAGTTTGTAGTGTGTTATGCTCTCGGCGATTTGATATACGTGTATTTGTGTGTGTGTAGTTTGAGAATTGAAGCGCGTCCGTTTCTGCGAGAGGAAATTGGCTACGGCTTTTTCGCGCCCGGTGATTTCCAGCTAGTAGTACATACTGTATGCCTCTAGGCTGCTGCTCTTCTCTCTCTCTCTTATTGATGCGGCAGACTTTTCAACGGAAAAAGAAAAACTGGCGTGCAATATATGCGTGTTACTGTTAGATTTCTGGTTTTTCAGTAGCTACGTTTTCGTGGTAAGGTAGAGGGGGAGAAGATTTTACTGAGAAAAAAAGACTACTCGTTGTAAATTAGCTTTTTTTTTTAGTGAGTTTGAATTTTTTTGGATTTTGTGAAAATATCTTTTGAGAGGGATAAGCTATAGGATATTAAATTGGTATAAAATGATTACTTGAATTGCTCAATAGTATATTGAATCGTTTTTTTTTTTTTTTTTTGGTGTTTTATTCGTGCTAGGAAATAGATATAACAAGCGTAGAAAATTTGAGGTAATTTTGAGGTAATGACGGTTTGATACCTTAAATTTTCGACAAAATTGAACGAACAAAATTGGAAAAATTCTCAATTCTAACTTGATTTTTCTTTCTTTCTTTCTTGAATTACGTGTTCGATTATCGGAAAAATAACCACAAAATGAATCAATAATAGTGAATTATCAATACCTGAGAATGAATTTCATCATTTATTTTTTTTCTCTCATTGCAAGAACACGAATCTTTTCATAACCCAATCATTTGTTACTTGCTAAGAGGATGATTTTAAAGTTGCTTAAAAGAAAATTTTTAGAGTTAAATTTTACAATTGTATATGAGAAACAAATCCCAAATATTCTTTAATTTTTCAACAATTTTGCAGACTTTTTTTTAAAAAATCTACTCGTCATCATTACAAACACACACCATCAAAAAATCATCTACACTCAACAACAAACCAACACAAACCAAAATTATCACGAACTCACATTCCTGCATAAAATAACTACACGTCAATCTATATCAAACTTAAATTCGTAGTCTTTTTTTTTTTTTTATAAAATATCGATGCATCCACGCGTATATAATATTGAGAAGGATATCACGAGCGGCGTCTCAAGGACAAACGCGTCCGCAAGCGGAGAACGTTATATTCGATTTTCCCAACGCATTGAACTGCGTATAGCATAGCATATGGATATAGGATATATCGATACGAGAAATGAAAAGGCGGAAAAATCGAGTTCGATAGAAAGAGTGAGCGAGTGAGTATGTATGTATGTGTCGAAGACCAAGGTCTTATTTCTATAACGATTTGTACTCTCTTGGCTGGCATGTATAAACTTTTGCATCGAACCGTGATCTGAATGATCGGTTTTGCTTTGCTATATATATTGGACTCTTTGAGATAAAGTACGCAATGATGGATTGTTGTTGGAATGCGTCTATTGTATAAGTCATTTGTACTATAGTTGAATTTATACCTATACGCATTAATTATATATTTATGTTAATTATTTAGAGCATAGGTATTTAAGGGACACATTTAAAAAGTTTACATTTTACTTCAATCAAAATTTTTAATATTATAAAGTCCTTATAAAACATTAAATACAAAATTAATTTATCCAAATATCATCAAAAGAAGCAAAGTAATTATAAATACAATCTCTATTACGAAAGCATCAAACATATATAAACTAAACGATCATCAGCACCTATAACATAACCAGTCTCTCTTTCTCTCTCATACCAGAAAATAATCCAATCATTAATTCAGGGTAAAAAGACAGTTGGCCATTTAGCGATTGAATATATTTATATACATATTAGCGCTGCTACCACACTCGCGTGAAAAAGTATCAAAGCTAAAGTGTATATATATATATATACACATACATATATAGACACACCATACGGTTGAACAATAGAGGTCTATAGCCATCGAGTAGTACAGTAGATATAGAATAGAATGGGGGGGTAGAAGGGGGAGTTTGGTACATGTCGCAATAAGCTCAACATTGTGAGTGAGTGAGAGAAGCTCGACACACGTCGTCGTACCCAATATAGGTTACCAAACACATACGTACATATACATACGTATACTTCTTGGCTCTTCAAGAATCTCGCAATTCGAAACAGCATTTCGGAATGAACAACAGACTAGTATAAGACAAAAAAAAAAAAAGAAGGAGGGATAGATAATATATGTGTGTGACGAGGGTAAAAAGAGAGAGAGAAGGGAGGAAAAAAGTGTTGACTATTCCTCGTAAGGCTGATTTCGTAGAATAGTGCAAGCACACATACGTACACAATCGTCAAAACGACCACGGGAACAATCGCAAACCAATCTCTATCTCTCTCTTGCACTTACAAACCTTAGGTTAGTTGACTTTATATGTATGTATGTATGTATGTATGTATGTATGTATGTATGATGTGTATATTATATGTACACATACATATGTTATAAAGACCGATCGATTGAATATATCGATCTTCCTTTTCTTTTCTTCTTTCGGACTCTTTGACGACAATAGAGTATATATATATAATATATACCATTTCCATTCAAGCAATTTTTTTTTTTATTCTTTCTTTCTTTATACCATCTACCATCGCATAACTCCTACTCCTTTTTCTTTATTTTTTAATCCACGCGTCAAATCGGTATACACACATATCATGCCACTCTCTTTCTCTTTCTCTCTCAATGTGTATAATATTTGCAAACATCGATTCTGAAAAGCCTAGAGGAGTACAATAGCCCTTATTTTCTGTTTTTTTCCTCGATCTCACTCACTCACTCACTCTCTTGATGCTTGTATACATGCCTCGCCCATTGTCACTATGGCCTCTTTTTCTTTCTCTCTCTCTCTCTCTCTTTTTACATACATGACGTTTTTCCAACATACATATGCTCTTTGTTTTGTTTTTTTTTTTTTCGTTGTTGTCTTTTTTTTTCTTCTATCAAGTATGATGCTTTGACTTTGGATTTGTCGATCAGTCGGTTAGCTAGCTCGTTAATGCGGTCGTTCGTTGATCCCTATGGTTACATATACTTGAGGAGGTGGGAGGGGGGATGAGTGACAATTGGTGATCTTCTCTCTATAGCTATATACAGAAATAGAGATTCGAAATCTTGATCAGCCAGCGTGACTTGTGATCTCCCAGGTCGTCGTTTAATTGCTAGTCCGTAGAGTCATCTATGCTATGTGTGTGATTCCGTGGAGTTGATGAAACAAGTCGAGGATTGGATATGTCTGATGGATATATAGGTATAGGTAATGATAAAGGCATGCCGCTGTACAAAATCCCGATTTGGCTTCATTTTTGCGATGACAAAAAAAATTTTCTGCTTATAAAAATTTATACATTTTTTTATATCCCTTTAAATTTAGTAAAGTAAAGCATAGATAACGAGTGAAAAAAGTCAAACAAGTACCTAATATACTATATAATTTCCAGGAAAAGTAACTTTTAAAAAATTAAAAAGTCTCGATAGAAAACCCTCTTTATAAACCAGCTCTCTTAGCACGTATCCAACTAAACACCCTTATAAACCAATTTAATCCTATACGATGTAGATATATATTTTTTTATTTACAAAAAAAGCCACATAATTCATAGTGCGTTGCTCTCCAAGTCACCTTCACCATCGTTGGTCGTTGAACAAAATCGCCATTACGCTCTCTAGTATATGCAAGTACATAACACAAGAGAGCTTGCTCAATCCATTAAAAGAGAGCATCTTTCTCTCTCTCTCTCACGCGGCTAAACTATAAGCCAGAATGATTGATCCTGAATTCCCATGTAAATTATTATCTAAAAAGCTTTGCTTAGTAGTGGAACCTCCTCTTCTCGTATTATATACGCCCGCTCTTTTTTTATAAACCTCCCCCTCCCCTTTTCGTTTTTCTCTTGTGTATCTCCTCATCCTTCGTCTTCTTCTTCTTCTTGTTTCGTATAGCAAACGCGTGTATCTATGCTCTCGGATCGGTTGCTGCTGTTATACTGTAGCATCGTCGCAACTTAAGATATCAAAGGTGCAGCGCAAGCGAAAGAGAGAGAGAGAGAGAGAGAGAGAGAGAGAGTAAGCGTCGATTTAAAAGTATTATAGACCCGCGAAGTGACAACGTACAACCTGCTAATTGGATAGCTCTGTCAGCTAAATTCGAATCATTTATTTTCTCGCCGCGCGTTACATTCTATCTTAGAATACATACATATACTTTGCTCATGTATAAATATATATATATATATATATATATATATATATATATATATATATACAGCAATCCATGATGTATATACGTATGTATACGTATGGTTGTATGTATAGCGAGAAGTTCTCGTTGCCCGTAGTTACACGTCTCGTCGTTGCTATATACGACAGGATAGAGCGTCTCGCTGCTCGCTTAATTAAGGCTTGATGCGAGAGAGAGAGAGAGAGAATAAGAGAGTAAGAGAGAAGAAAATGGTTTTGCTATAGGTTCTAGGATAGAGTGAAGAAAAGAAGAAAGGTGGGAGAGGATAGAGCTTGCACACGTCGACTGAGATTCTAATCTGCGGCCCACCGAAATTCAGATAAGCGGATTGTGTGTTTCACTGAGTACATCTTGAAAGAGAGAGAGTCATATTGTCGTTGTATAGGAGTAGTAGTCGTGTGTCGCGAACGTTTGGTAAATCGATGTCTAGTCTATACACAGTATAGCTTCTGCTCTCCAGCTCGTCATCGACTTTTTATACAACCCCCCCCCCTCCCCTTCTTTTTCTGTATATCCCTGTCGTTTGATTCTCGTCGTCTCTTTTTTTTTTAATCTGTACCGATCGAACGTAGGAGTCATTAAGTTTAATTGTGTAATTTCTTCATTGCCAGGGTAGAGAGTAAAGTAGATTGTCTGTATGTATGTATACACGTATGCATGTATGTTTGTGTCTTTGAGGTAGCTTTCGTCACGACGAATAGATATAATCTTTTTTGCGGTGGATGGTAAAAGAGAGAGAGAGAGAGAGCAATAAATGAGAGCTGAGATTTTTCAGAAATTCATACTGCAATGAGAGTTTCTATACTTATCTGTATGCTATTTGCTATTTTTTTGTTATGTTCACCAGGTGTATATTATAGTGAGACTTAATACGTGGATGACGACTCTTAGATGCTGAGAGAGTAATGATTAAAATCAATAATAATTGAGTGTGTTGATTGAAATGCGAGCAATTTAGATCTAGCATTTGTCAACGGTAAGCAAGAGAATGATTTCATAAGACTGATGATGTATTAGATTTCCTGTGTGACTTATAATCTAGATGTGTATTATGAAATTAATACATAAGCTTGCGTATATATGTATATTTGTGTGTATGTGAACGTGATATACACACTTATAATTTTTTTTTGCAATAATTCGAAATTATGATTGCACTACTTTAAAAATAAAAAACATAGCAACACCAAAACAGACTACTTGGTCTCGGAAAAGCGAGGAGTCTGATGGTGTAGCTCTTTAAAAAGGAAAATCGCAGAACCCCTAAAACAGACTACTTGGTCTCGGAAAAGCGACGAGTCTGATGGTGTAGCTCTCAAAAAAGGAAAATCATAGAACCTCCATAACAGACTACTAGGTCTCTAAAATTTCAAAGTCCTCATCTGGCATCACAGGGTTCCACAAGAAAATTGTAGGATAAGGAAAAGAGGCTGCAGCAGCAAGAGCAAAAGCGTTTCTCGAATGCAGCAAGCTACATAGTACAACACGATAGTATATAGAAGGAGGCTGAGATAGAGGAGGAGGAGGGTAAAGAGAGGTTGTGGCGCTCTCGTGGAAGTGAAAGTGCACGGCGGAGCTTTGGCTCTCTCTCTCTCTCTCTCTCTCTCTCTCTCTCTCTCTCTTGCCTCCTCTCTCAGTGTCTTGGCTATGCTGTACAGAGCGGGGGCCTCTGACCTTGTCCCAAATACTGCAGCAGCAGCAGCAGTACAGCCGGCTACATAGGTATAGCTATAGCGGCCTGTTGCACACGCGCGCGAGTGCGCTTGCTCGATCCTTTTCCTTAGCTCACTTCGCTAAGCTTGGTGTTTGCTTCGCTTCGTTGACGGTGTTTTCTGGCGCTATACAAATGCTTGTTTAGAGTGTAGTTCTGTCCCCTTAGTTTAAGCTGTGTAGCGTATGTGCTCGACATTTACTTTTTAGCCCAAAAAAAAACGAACGATCTGGTTACCTCATATACTTGAGTCTCTTTCATTTTTGGTATAACTATGCGATCGATGCTGATAAAACTACTGTGCATGATAGTCTCTCTGTACTATCATTTTTACTAACAATCCCTTGATAGTCTGATCATAGCTATATTTCTCTGAGAAAGTGTATGTTTTTGCATCGTTATAATTCAAAAGGTAGCTGTAGCAAGTGTGTATGTGTTTGTGTCACCTTGAAAAAGCCGCTTGTTGCGCGATCGAATATAACTTATGTGTGTATGTATACTTCAAGAATCCCAACTAGCTCTTTTACTCTCGACGCGTCTTTATCTCAAAGGGGACGTCGAAACACACGCTGCTTGGTTCTGCATAGGGATATATAACAGAAAAGCAATGTATATATACCTATACTGTTGTTGTTGTATATATCGATATATGTGTGAGAGAGTGAGAGAAAAGCGCGAGAATTCTCTCTGCTTCGCGGTGCTAAAGGCGCGGGGTTCTATCGCGTAGTACGTGTATGTGTCTATATCAGATATGTATGTATATATATTGCCGAAGGCGCACATTCCTTGCGGCTTCGCCCTTTTTCTCAACCGTTTTTCCCTTCACTCTGTGACTTTTCCCGCTCCCGTTATTTTTTTTTTATTTTAGTTTTTTCTTACCTTCTAGATCTTACTCGAAATCGCTGCTTACCGATGGACGTGAACCTTTGACGTCGTTGCATATACTTCACTGAGATGGCTATGACGTTTTTCTGGGATAATATAATTGGCATATCGTACTATATATCAGAGGAGGAGGAGGAAATTTTTTATTGACGTGGATATTTTTCGATTTGACAGTTGTGCTTATTTTAATTTTGGACTATTATAAAAAAAAAAGGGAGGAGGGGTGTATGAGTGTTTGATAACGATCTGCGATTAGTTGGTATTGCACCTGAGAATATATACCAGGTGGGAACTGAGCATATAGGGTAACATTAATTTAATTTTGTAAGTTCTTTTTGAGAGAGATACTTTGAATTTCAATGAGAATATAAGTTGAATTATATTTTTGTACAAGTAAAAATTAGATTGTAAGTACAGATGGAATGGGACGGGTGAACTTTTAATGACATATGCAAGTCAGTTAATAATTTATCTCACGATATTCTTTCTCTCAAAAATTTTATTTCAAGAGAAAATATATTTTAAAAGATCTTTCTATTTCACCGCAATCGTACGTGTGCAAAAGTACAATGTGTTATTCTTGAAGAATAAGAAACCCTTCTTACGTTCAACTAGTTTCATTATTTTAGAGAAAAAATAATATTTGCGTTAAATGATCCCCTTTAACGAAACACTCAGATCACCTTAGAATATCGACGTCGACCAAAACTCATTGCAAGTTTTTTTCCCTTTTATCAACCACAAAAAAAAAGTTAACGTCTCCAACGTTTAATACAAGCTCGTCCATGTAAATGTCCACTAGTAAAAAAGGGGGGATAGGGTAACAAGTCCAAGGGATAAAATTCGACGGGACGTCGATCGTGGCAGATAACAAGTGGCCTTCGATAAATAACAAGAAATAAAAATAAAATACACACATGCATACATACATACGTATACCAAAAGATCGACGGGGCGCGGACACGATGGAAAATATACATGCAGTGTAGGGTACAAGCGCCGCACCTGCCGCCGTGGTGGAGCAATTAAGACCGCGGCGCGCATTCGTATATAATCGATCTTTGTCTCTCTAAGCCTTGCTGATCTCCCTCCCTCCTCTCCTCGTTTTTCTTCTCTTTGATACTATGTAATTAAATAGAATATCTTTAGGCGATGCATTTCTGAGAAAGTCAAACTCATCCTCTTATACTTGTTTTGTTTTTTTTAATATGCCGCTCTGCTGTCCCCTTCTTTTCGTCTGTTCCTTTTCGTTTTTTTTTTTTTTTGTATGATTTTGCTGAGTGTGAAATTTTATATATCACTGAAGATTTAGATGTTATGCGACGGATTCCAAACAGCATTAGGTAAGATTATTTGATATGATTTTTTTTAATAATCTATGCTGATTTTTATACATTATTAATTTTATTTGTAATTTTATTATCAAAAAAGATTTTTATTTGTAATTTGATTAATTAAATCAACTAATTTATTAAGCACAAAAATAATCAAAATTTAAAAGAATAATTTTGAAAGACGATAAAAAATAATTTAAATTTTTAATAAGAAAAACCTTACCTATACATAATATTCTCCCAGCCTATTTCTCGTTTCGTAATCCAAAGCTTTCACAAGCCAGAACGACTTCTCATCTCCAATAAAGTCAGAAAAAGTTTTTTTTCTCTAAAAATTACACGAATTTCCAATTCTTCCGATAATACCTTTTCACATTTCTTTTACGGCCACTTTCTCTCACCCACGTTTTTCCACTCATATATAGATACCCACACTTTTTTTTTTTCTTTTCTCTCTCTTTTTTTTTTTTTTTTTTTTTTTTTTTTTTTTTTTTAATGCAGGGTATGAGAGAGAAGGATTTCGTTTTTACGATGCACGACCGAAAAAAAGAGATCTCGAAATTTTAACGGGCCATTAAGCGCAAACGCACGCTAGAGAGAAGGGTATGTAGGTGGTAGTATAAGCTCCCTTTGAAAGCTCGAGCTTGCAACGCTTTTTTAGAATGGTTGGTTTTTGTTGCTGTACGATTGCGATATTTTTGTGTGTGGAGTATTCTAGGATGGAAAGAAATAGTCGCGAGTAATTAGAGGAGTGTGCTTTGAGTGAAATTAGAATAAAGAGGGGTTTAAGTGACTTTTTTTAAGGGTGAGTGAGATGTGTAGATTATGGTTTTTTGCACTTTTTTTGTGTTTGTGGATTGTTATATTTTGTAACGCGATTTGGGGAAGTAATTTTTTTGAATGTTTAATTATAATACCGGTATTTTGGGAGATTATTCTGAAAAATTTATTTTATGGAAAATGTTTTGGGGTTTAATATTATTGTTGCATTCATATATTTTTTTTCTTTTTTTATAAAATAAATTTTTAAAACTTGCATGTTAAATAAAAAATACGTTAATTTGTCCGATAGCAGAATCGGTGTTATTCAACATTACAAAACAAACTTACGAGCGTTATATTATATATTTTTATTTTTCTCCATATTCCCATAAAGCATTTAAATAAAATTTAAATAAAATTCATGATACAGATTGTTGCGCCCAAGACGATTACGTATAAGCGACAAAAAAAAAAAAAAAAAATGAAAAAACTAAGAGTCGCATTATGATATTGTAGAACACAAAATGGATGTTTGATCTTGATAAAGTAGAATAGATTTATGTATGTTAAGAACAGGTTTAAATGCTCTCTTTCTCTCTCTTAGCATATGTTATATTGTCGCATGTTAGTATAAAACTATGGCAAACGAGGGACATATTATTATGCTTATACACATATAAAGCATATTATTATTATTATTATTAGTCTCTCTAGGTACAGTTTGTATAATTTGTGCGGACTATACGATTAGAAAGCATCGCTCGTGCGCTCGAGACCGCCTCAATTATATGCATTAGATTATCTGGTAGGTGACGCTTTTTTTCTCTCTCTCTCACTCACTTACTTACTTACTCAAAGCTACAGCTAATTATAAAACTGACCTATTAAATATGTCAGCGTTGTTTTTATATAGCAGAAAAGCATATGCGGAGAGTCTTTTTTATCGGAGCTTTTTTTTTCAAAGCTCAAAACGTGGTGTAGAGAGAGAGAGAGAAAGACGAAAAAGAAAAAAAAGGAAGCAAAATTTATTAAAGGCTTTTATTTCAGTCCCGTAACATTCACACATATAAACAAGCCAACAAATATAAAATAATACTCTATTTCTCATAGATATACGCTGCACACACATACATACATACACTCACTAATAAATACATACATAGTTGTTCCGTTCTTATTACCATCCGATGGATCTCGGTATTATTCACCTGCCAAGTAAATCCTTGCGATATCATTAAGAAAACGCACGAACAACTTCATCGATCCCACGAATTTCCCTTTTCTCCTTTTTCTTTCGTAGCATCCAAATATCTATGTAATAAAGCAAAGACACGAGTATATATTCCTCAGCAATAGTATCACGATCCCGGAACGCCTAGCATCAATCTAACTCTCTTTCTCTTTTTATATAAAAAGTCAAGATATAGTACTCTCGCTTGCACTAATGTTAGTAAGCCTGATTATCACTTTGAGCTTATGACTTACTGTAGCTCTTGCACGTCGATATGCACACAAATGTGTGTGTATCATAATATACACCTATATATTCACGTGTATTTACCGTTAGCTAATGCTTCTGGCCTCTACATTGAAATTTTCAGAGTAAAGAGTAAGGAAGGGAGGGGGGAGGCTCAATTAGGCCCGACACGAAGAGCAGAGGATCTTATAAGTTGAGTTATCCACGATGAGATCCGATATGTATATACTCTCCAAAGGCTCAAATAAGCGGATCCAGCTATACTAAACTCAATCACAGAGCTCTGCTGAGTCTGTCGTTGCCTCAGGGTGTCTTGATCTCTCTCACTGGAATATAAAGTCATTTCATAGCGTGAGCGCGATATTTCTTATTAAGTAGAAGAAAGATTGAGAGAGAGAGCTTTGTCCACCGATTGGTATGTGTGTATGGGAAAACCCTTATAGCCCGATCCTCTTTCTGGTACCACTGCACGTTTCCGCGAAATCGTTAGTCGATCGTATATTTATACATACGCGAAAATTTTCTACCCTCCTCCTCCTCCTTCTCCTTCTCTTTCTCATACAAAGTTTCGATCAACTATGGCTATATGTATCTGATTCGGTAAACGCGGTACAAGTAAAAAAAAAACATCTTATCCCCCTTCTTCTCTCTCGATATTGATTTTCATCGGTCGAGAGACGCTGCTGTTGCTGTTGCTGTTAGAACGCGATCCTTACAGCATTCTTGATACTCGTATTATACATACATACCTATATACCTATACTATATAGTGACTGGCCAAAAACATCTAATGGTACATTTTGTTATCTGGTCCTGGGGAATGCGCAGGTCTATATAGACATACACACACACATTCATACAAACACACATGTATTAGCACGTTTACTTATATATATATATATATATATATATATATATATATATATATATATGTACTTGCTTGCGAAATTTTCTCCCTTCCCTTCTTTTCCACCTTCCTTCTTCGTCGCGCACGTGATTTTCCCACACATAGAGTGCAAAACTAAGGGGAACCTCAAACACGCGCGTTGCCTCACCCTATCTCTCTTTCTCTCTTTCTCTTTACATCTTATATATTTATATATACACATATATATTTTCCAGGCAGATTATCGTTATCTCGGGCATTATTTAATATAGCTATTATATTCGACCGAATACCAAAAGCCAAACTATATGGTTTGATTATATATATATATATATATATATAAGTAGGTATAGCTTAAATTTTAGTCTTACTTAAAAAACAACAACAATAAGTATTATTTAATAATTTCTCAAATTACGTGCAAGCCACAAATTTAGGTTATATGCATTCTCAAAACTCTGTTGCCTTCTCTCTCTCTCTCTCTCTCTCTCTCTCTCTCTCTCTCTCTCTCTCCCCCTATATCTAATATACCTTCTTTTCTCCCTACAATTACAAACACAATTCATATAAACAAAATAATGTCCTGCTATTTTACGTAACATGTAAAAGCTTCCAAAAAATCTTTTGCATAATATATAATGTAATTACAAAAAAAATTATATACATAGTTTTGAAAATCCTTTCTAAATAATAATCTTTATATAGATAACTAAAACTTAAAACGTACACCTAATCATTCAATTATCATAATTATGCTCATAACAATCATCCACGCCCTCGTAACATTTCATAAATAAAAAAATTCATTTTATATAACAACAACAACAAAAAATCCTGTCTCCATTTAATATTTTGTCATGTTCCAGCGAGAGCATCATAAAGCAAGCAAGCTGTAACAGCAGTTTAGCGATCAGTTTTTAAAAGTCACAGAGCACAGAGCCTCAAGGCGAAAAATCTAAACGCGGTCGGATAGGAGATTGGCCGTCCGGTCCGGTCTCTCTATTGCTCCATCATTCGACTATATAACCCCCCGCGCCTATAATATGCAATTCTCTCTCTCTCTCTCTCTTTTTCTCTTTTTCTTTCGCATCACGCTCTAATCTGGCTCACCGAATCGGCACTGGCAGTGGCAGTGGGCTCGGCGCGCTCTCCGTTCTCTAGATACATAATACACTACTACTATACATGACGAGAGAAGCTTAAAGGGGGTATAGGGGAGAGTGACAGAGTAGTGAAAGAGAGAGAAAGAAAGAACGAACGGTGGCCTTCGCCGGCCATTTTAGAACGGCGTATAGTATTATAGCTGCAGCAATAGCAACTGCAGTGGGCTTAGAGTGTGTGTGTATATATATATATATATATATATATATATATATATATATATATATATATATATATATATATATATAAACATAC